>CAEGAE010065794.1:0-60415 GCA_903067095.1 Girardinus metallicus | reverse complement strand
TCAGGTTGATTGGCCTCTCCAAATTGTCCCTAGGTGTGAGTGTGTGAGTGCATGGTTGTTTGTCCTGTGTGTCTCTGGTGACCTGTCCAGGGTGACCCCGCCTCTCACCCGGAACGTAGCTGGAGATGGGCACCAGCAACCCTCCCGACCCCATTAAGGGACAAAGGGTGAACAGAAAATGGATGGATGGATTTTAACAGATTTGTCCAAACTGCACAGTACCCGTTTTCCCAAAAGGAGAATCAGAAGCCAGTTTCAATGCTCTTTGTGATTTCTGACCTTTTCAAAGATGTTTAATTTAAGACAAATTACTGAGAAACTATTAGCATAAACTCACCTTGATAGAATAAATGAGAGCCGCCAGTCCAAGACAGCAGAAGTTTCCATAGACGAAGCTGCACAGCGACCAGACCAGATAATCTCTCGTGGGCTCAGTGGGGACGTTCACTACCGTGTGCTGAAGTCCTGTGGGACCCCCAGGCTGTCCAGGGGACGCTTCTTTAACATCATCCATGGCTCTCAGCTCAGCTCCAGGTGTATGGGGATCTGAACAATCTGTTGAAGAACTGGCTCGCTACCTGGAGTGGGTTTTGTTTTTTTATGATGTCCTGGCTTAACAAGGGAAATTTCACCACTCAACAACAGTTGGTATGCAATCCTGTCATTTCCAGATGCTTTGTACGACGTAGAGCTTCTTCCCTCTTTCTTCTTAATAAGTTGTGTTTGCATATGAGCAAATATTATCTTTGAATCTTTATAAGCCTGAATTTGCAAAATATTTTAAGAAGTTCTTTTCAAAAGTAACTGACTAGGGGTGGTATGGTGGCGCACGGGTTAAGCAACCCACATAAAGAGACCTCAGTCCTCAGCTTGGCCATCGCAGGTTCGATTCCTGGCCTGGTGACCTTTGCCGCATGTCGTCCTTCTCTTTCTTTATCTACTTTCCTGTCTTAATGCTTTCAAATAAAGGCCACTAGAGCCAAAAAAGGCAAAGTAATTGACAAGGGCCGTGGTGGTGGTGCAGGGGGGTAGAACACATGATGTACAGAGGCGTCAGAGGTGCCGGATGTCTTTTCCCCTCTCTCATCACCCACAATTCCATCTATCTACTGTGAAATAAAGGCCACTAGAGTCAAAGAAATCCCTAGAAAAAGTTATTGATTAAACGGGAATGAAGGTGAACGTATGAAAACAAAAATCAGAGCACAAAGTTAGTTTTCAGACAAGGAAATATTCCAGAAAGACCAACAAATTGGAAGAATGTAGCAAAACTTCACACCCTTCTAAACTAAGAGGTCGGTGAACGAGGACGTTGGTCAGGGTAGCCGTCAAGAGGTCAATCGAAACTTTGGAGGAGCTGCAGAGATCCATGGCTCAGGTGAGAGAATCTGTTGCCATGACAACTATGAGTCTAGCGCTCCGCAAACCAATCTGGCCTCTCTGGTAGCGCATGCAGGAAGAAATCCGTCTTTGACAGAGAACCAGTTTGAAGGCCTTATCTCGCCTCTAAGAACCCCTTTGAATATTTCATGTTTTCTTTTTTTGAACAAAGAATAACATTTTTAATGCGGTTAAAAAGCAAGCCTGGGAAGAAGACTGAAGAAATTTGTGACAGAGAAACAGGAGGTGCTGAAACCTAAAACCTAAAGTAGTCACCAGGGGAACCTGGAAAATATGAGCAATGAGACGAGTGCAACCCAAAGTAATTGCATAAATCTTTTCTTGTTGTTAGTAGAAAAAATGGAGTTAAATAGTAGGAGGAGTTTCTGCTGTTTCCTGGAAACATGAAGGGTTGTGTTTTAGCTGATTTCCTCACTGATTCGTTGTTCTAAACTTGCACATTTTAAGGACAAAACATCTTTAACAAAATATACAACTGAGTAGTTTGACTGCAACTACGCTGAACTAAAGTCAACATTTATACTCTCCGTGTCCATTACCAGCGCAATTTCACCATGGGAACAACTGACCTTTATTTGTACGACCTTGTCTGATTGCTGCAGCTCGTTTTCTCATGACCGTTTGCTCAGTTCTGCATCACATAATATAAATGTTATGATTTATTTGTCATAATTTTATTTTTCACATTCAGATTTTTGTTTTAATTGTCCTGACTTTGTCAATTTGTGAACAAATATTTGTTTTTGGTGTAAAAAATGACACAAGAGACTCTACACACAAAATAAATTATGTTTCTGTGTTTTATAGAGCACAGGATTGTTTTTATTATCATCTTAATGCCAGCTTTTCATTCAGCTGAGCTAAAACACACATTGCAGATTTTAAGCAAGTGAACTTCATTCAATTGAAGTTCTTCTTTGTTGCCTCTGATCTTACTACTGCTAAAGTTTTATTTGAGGCCCCAAAAATAAAAACAGAAAAGCAGACGAGTCATGCTGTTCGAAAACCCCTCATACCACAAGAAAATTACTTAGTTATAGCTGTGATAACTATATCTGTGATAGCTTGCAGCACTTGCAACTAAACCAAGGGGCACAACAATGATGAGAAAGACGAATAAAGATGCCAGGACGGCCACCACGATGTTGAGAACCCGAGCAGTGGAGGCGTGACTTCTGGCCCCGTCCAGATCTCCAACCAGCTTTCGGTCTCTGGCCTGAAAGCAGAAAAAATATTATTTCAATAACCGGTTCACATGGCGATCAAAGAGTTCTCCATTGTTTGCTAAAACATTGGGACTTTTACCATTGATTTACGGTAGAGCACTTTGAGATATTTATTTATTTTACAAAAACACTCACTCTTTCAAAGTAAAAACTATAAAATTTAAAGGTTTTTCAGCCATTTTTAGCCTTTTGATCCACATAATTTTGGGGTCTTAATCTAGACTGACAGTTTCAGTAGAACGGCCATCCATAGCATTGAACTTGTCGACTCAAGTTTGACTCAAATCTAAACTTTGAGTCTAGATCAAGACCTAGTTTGGGATTTTAATCTGGTCTCAAAGTTTCAGTAGAAAGGCCATCCATATCATTGAAATAGTTTCATATTTGAGGTCTGTGAAAGTAACCCATCACACTGTGATTCAAATCGTTTTGTTTTTAATCCTTTATTATCCAGATTATTCTAATCAGTCTCTAGATTTGTCCAAACTTCACCAAAATTTACCAAAAGGGGAATCAGAAGCCAGTTTCAACACTCGTTGTGATTTTTGTCCTTTTTCAAAGACAAACAGAAAATGTTTACATTCAAGATAAATTACTGAGAAATTATTAGCATAAACTCACCTTGACAGAATAAATGAGAGCCACCAATCCAAGACATAAAATATTTCCATAGACGAAGCTGCACAGCGACCAGACCAGATAATCTGATGGAGGCTCAGTGGGGACGTTCACTATGGTGTGCTGAAGTCCTGTGGGACCCTCAGGCTGTTCAGGGAACTCTTCATGTCTCTTGTCCTGCAGTGCGACGGTCTCAGCAGGGTAAGGTGCAGAGGGATCCCCAGGATTCATTGCTCTCAGCTCAGCTGCAGGTGGAGGACGATCTGAGCAATCTGTTGAATCTGCAGTCGTCTTTGATTTTTATGTCGGTTGTGGCTTAGCAGTGGAAACTTTAGCGGTGGAAATTTCAGAACTGAAAAACGGTCGGTGTGCAAAAACCACAAGGCTTTACTTGTGTTCTAAAAAATGAACACAAGTACAACAACAACATGTGATTTATACGTGTGTACAAATCACACGTTGATTTATACAGCTTCTTGCCTTTGTCTTCTTAATAGATCACTTGTGCTTGATTATGAATGTTCAGGGTGAATTGAGGGTGAATCTTTGGAAACATAATTTTGCAAGAATATTTTCAGGAGTTATTTTCAAAAGTTATTGATTAAATGGGAATGAAGGTGAACGTATGAAAACAAAAATCAGAGCGCAAAGTTAGTTTTCAGACAAGGAAATATTCCAGAAAGACCAACAAATTGAAAGAATGTAGCAAAACTTCACGCCCTTCTAAACTAAAAGGTCGGTAAAGTTAGTCAGGGTAGCCGTCAAGAGGTCGATCGAAACTTTGGAGGAGCTGCAGAGATCCACGGCTCAGGTGAGAGAATCTGTTGCCATGACAACTATGAGTCTAGCGCTCCGCAAACCAATCTGGCCTCTATGGTAGCGTGTGCAGGAAGAAATCCGTCTTTGACAGAGAACCAGTTTGAAGGCCTTATCTCGCCTCTAAGAACCCCTTTGAATATTTCATGTTTTTTTTTTTTTACAATAGAGCACAGGATTGTTTTTATTACCATCTTAATGCCAGCTTTTCATTCATCTGAGCTAAAACACACATTGCAGATTTTAAGCAAGTGAACTTCATTCAAATGAAGTTCTTCTTTGTTGTCTCAGATCTTACTACTAGTACTACTGCTAAAGTTTTATTTGAGGCACTAAAATAAAAACAGAAAAGCAGACGAGTCATGCTGTTTGAAAACCCCTCATACCACAAGAAAATTACTTAGTTATGTCTATAATATCGATAGCTGTGATAACTATATCTGTGATAGCTTGCAGCACTTGCAACTATAGCAATGGGCACAACAATGGAGAGAAAGATGGCTAAAGATGCCAGGACGGTCGCCACGATGTTGAGAACCCGAGCAGTGGAGGCGTGACCTCTGGCCCCGTCCAGATCTCCAACCAGCTTTCGGTCTCTGGCCTGAAAGCAGAAAAAAAATATTATTTCAATAACCGGTTCACATGGCGATCAAAGAGTTCTCCATTGTTTGCTAAAACATTGGGACTTTTACCATTGATTTACGACAGAGCACATTGAGTTATTGTCTTCACAGTAAAAAATAAAAAGTTTAAATGCTAAACTTTTTTAGTTTAAAAAAACGTTGGCTACAAGTTGAGTCTAACTTGTCGACTCAAGTTAGACTCAAATCTAAACTTTGAGTCTAGGTTAAGACCTAGTCTTGGGATTTTAATCTGGACTCAAAGTTTGTTCTTCCCTTCCTGTCTGAAACCTTTTGCCTTTTGTAGTTGTCATGACTGATTTCTCTCTGACTGAAAGCACAACTGGGGTATCAATCTGGGTTCAGTAGAAATGGATCCCACTGAAATTTGGGATCATTTAAAGTTGGTTTTCTTCATCTTCATAACTAATCCAGCCCCGACTTTTATTGACTTTAGTTTGTCAATGTGTAGAAAAATGCTAATGCACTTTCAGTTGTGGTTTTGGTTCCATTTAGTGTGATAGTTTTGTGTTTTATTGAGTTCCCCTTCCTTCTCCTTCCTTCCTGTTTTATCTCACTTCTGTGTCTGACTTTATATTGCATTGGCTGAGTTGCGCTCCAGCTGCTTATTGTTCTTTAGTTTCTGTTCTCTGTGGTTTGTGATTCTAACATTCATTCTATTTTCTTTCTACGCAGCTGCTCTCATTCTGGTTAAATGGTCTCCCACCATACTGGTTCATTCTGACTCTGCTACTTCTTTCCATTGTCTGTTCACGCCTCACAATTCCTCTGGATTTTGGATTTGAGTCAAATTGCTGCAGAGAAAGGTTGTTCCACAAAGTAATAAAAAAGGGCCACAGCCATGGGCGTAGAAGAAGAAGATTTCATGTAAAGTCAAACTACGCAGATCTGCATCCACCCAAAGTCCTCATCAGAAGGTTTCGTTATGAGAAACATGTTCACTCACAGGACAACCAGGTGCTTTATGTGGTTGTTGTGTGCACAGAACGGGCGGATGACTCGAAGACGGGAAGTCAATCAGTCAAACGTTTTCACTCAAACACAAACCAGGATGAAATAAAATCGATAAACTTCTGAGCATCGCAGGTCTCAGACGTGAACGGAGGAATGGAGTGTTGTTGGCACAGATTCAAAGACGATGGTCAGGAACGACTTTTTTCATTTAGTTATCTTGAATACTGTAGAGGTTTAGAAATGTCCAGCTTCCTCCCACAGTGTCAGGTTAATTGGTTTCTCTAAATTCTCCCTAGGTGTAAGTGTGTGTGGATGGTTGTTTGTCCTGTCTTGTCTCTGTGTTGCTCTGCGACAGACTGGCGACCTGTCCAGGGTGACCCAGCCTCGCGTTAGCTGGAGATAAGCACCAGCACCTCCCGACCCAACTAAGGGACATTTCTGCAAACTCAGAAATCTGGAAGTTTGTAGTGTTGCCTGTATGTAAATGTGTTGCTGTTCTATAGTATTTGCATTTGGGGTATTTTGTGGTTGTGTGTTTTGCAGTTTGCATTTGCCTCGTTCGCGTGTTTGCGTAGCATTTTACCGTCTGCTGCAGGTTCAGACCTGCACTTTTACCATCCTGTATGAAGCGGCACAGAAAACAAATTTCAAACTTCAGAGTAACAGAGAAAACGTCTAAAATAAACCGCTGTGTTATGACAGTCGACTTAGATAGAGAGCAAAAACATTTATTTACCAAATGACTTTGTCATCAGAGACGTTTTGTGTGTGACAGTGCTGCCGCCACCTGGCTTAGACTGTTATGCCGCAAAAATATTATAAACTAAAATCACTTTTAAATTCAAGCAATCAGAATGGAGTGTATTTTTTAATGACTCAAACACATGTACTAACTGGTAAGTGATTCCTGTTTATTGGATAAAATGTACCATTTTCTCAAGAATTACTCTAGTTATCACATTTGTATGGCTTTCCTGTTATTTTTTTTCCTTACCTTTTAAGAGCATTTCTGTTTTTTTATTTTTTATTTTTATTACTTCTATAGTATTAATTCGTAAAACTTGCCAGTTCTAAATTACTACTACTTGGTCACAATACTTCTGCAACTAGTGCTGCCTTTACTCCCCGAACTCCAAACTGCTTCTGGAGCTGATGATAAATAAAGTTTAAATCTGACACAAAAACTGACCTTTATGGAGAAGATGATGATCAAAATTTTTATTGAAGTACAAAACCAAAGAAGGCAAACATTGCACAACAGCTGCAAAATCTGCAGAATTTACCTTTCACGATAACATAGGAAATTAACGGCTTGCTTTGTGGTGTTGATGTCCAGCGCAGGCCACCGACGCGACGTCATCAATTTAGATGAAGTCAGTTATCCCCTGAAGAAAATGATGCAATATCTCCAAAACGAAAGCTGCACAAATGACAGTTTTAACTGCACAAACCTGCACTAACGAAGCATGAAAAAGTAGCCCACTTTGGTTTGTTTTGGAGCAAGATGGGGGGATGGTGACCTCAGGATGACCTACAGAATAACTTTTAATTTCTCAGAAACCAAAACAGCACAAACGAAAATGTTAGAGGCACAAACCTGCACTAACAGAGCACTAACCACTCAGGCTATTTGCTGGATTTTTTCACATGGGTTGGGTGTCCGCTTCACTCAGCTTTTGAAAACCCCTCTTACTTAGTGATATCTTTAATAGCTTGCAGCATTTGCAATTATAGCAAAGGCACAACAATGGAGAGAAAAACGGCTAGAGATGCCAGGACGGTCGCTACGACGTTGAGAACGTGAGCAGTGGAGGCGCGATGTCTGGCTCCGTCCAGATCTCCAGCCAGCTTTCGGTCTCTGGCCTGAAAGCAGAAAAAACAAATATTATTTCAATAACAGGTTCATAGAACATCAGGTTCTCCCTTATGGTCTATTGTAACTTTGGGACTTTTATCTTTGACTTACCAAAGCGCATGTTAAGTTATTGATTTTTTATTTTTTTTTTACAAAAACACATTCTTTCAAAATAAGAAATTAGAAGGTTTAAAGGCTTTTCAAGCCATTTTTAGCCTTTTGAGCCACAGAATTTTAGAGTCTGAAGCTAGACTCAGAGTTTCAGTAGAAAGGCCATCCATACCACTGAACTACCTTGATATTTGAGTTTTGTGAAATCACACAGTGACTTACAGCTTTTTGTCTTTATTCCTTAATTATCCAGATTATTATAATTAGTCTCTAGATTTGTCCTAACTGGATAATAGCCATTTACCAAAAGGGGAATCAAAAGCCAGTTTCAACACTCTTCATAATTTTTGTCCTTTTTCAAACACAAACAGAAAATATTTACATTCAAGAAAAACTACTGCACCAGAAAAAGTGCCAGAAGTGCTTTCATTTTTAGTTGCTTTGCAAAAGTTGGAGGTTGTAATTTTGGAAATTGCTTATGCTGACAAATGGCGATTTAGGGTGAATTGAGGTTATGCAAAAAAGTAAATAACTGTGTCATCAGCATAGAAATGTGTCTTAGCAGCCCATACGTTTTGTCCTGATTCACTAATGCACTGAAGAGCAGGAAACCTAGTTGTGGAACCCTGTAGCACCCCCCTGTGGACACTCCGAAAATCAGAGTCCTTTTACTTAAATAAGTCAATAAACCTATATAAACAACACTCAAGTATTTTAATTATAGTAAATTATTTTGGGAACAACATGGAGCTACTGCTCAGGTATTAAACCCACCTAAGCAGCTGCTTAGTGCCCCATTGCCACTAAGGGGCCCCCTCAGTGGAGCAGATTTTTTTTTTTTTTTAGTAACAATTTCTGTCTCATTATAATAACAAAAACACACAATTTCATTATGAAGTGATTTCATTTTTTTTTTTTACAATAATATATATAGAAATCTTTATTTTATGGACAAAAAGAAAGAAAAAAAAGCTCTTGGGGGCCCCCTGGTGGCCGCGGTAGGTCACGCACTCTTCGCCGGTAATTTGAGTAATTCAGAAGTAAGCAAAACAATGTCTCAAAAGGAGAAAGAAAAGAAAGAGGAAGAATAGGAAAAAAGCCAAGATAAAGGGATGTTTTAATGTGCCTTGGTAATGTAATGTAATGTAAAAGATTTGTAAAGCTGCTAATAGAAAATTAGCTTTATAGCGACCTGGAATGGTCCATTTCAACAGCCAAACATTTATGCTAAGGTCTCTGTGTTTGTGTGAAACTGAGTTTAAACTTTAAATGAGTTGATTCTAATGGTTGACTTTATATTTCTCAGGGGTTTTTTTGGCTTCAAAACGGTGTGTTTGTTAAAGTTTGATAACAATAATTAAAACTCCTCAATGTTTGACATTGTCTAGCAAAATGTTTTTACATTGGCTACATGGCTACCGCATTAATAAATCAATAAGCTACTCTAAGCTGTAGATGGCGATATGTTGTTTGCTGCTGAGCATAGTCATTTATGTGGCTAAATCAAATATTATTTTTACATCAGCTTAAAGGTAACTTTTTTTGTCATTGGTGGTAAATATATTATAAAACAGACTTTCAACACAAAAGTGAAAATCTGATTTATACTTCGTGGCAGTTTGTTACCAGAAAAAAAAACGCACATCTTTTAACACCAGATTAATAACAAGTAATTATTTTTTTATAAAACATAGGCTCTTTTGAAATACTGTTTATCTGTTTAGAAACAAGAAATTTACAGAGGGTAAATTTTGCAAAAGTAAAAATTAGATGTTTACTTCGCGGCACTTGGTTACCAGAAAACGCACTCATCTCTTAGCAACAGATTAACAACAAATATTGTTATTGTTCAAAAAACATAAGATTTCTTCTGCTCTTTTGAAATACTACTTATCTTAGACTATTTAACAAGAACTGTGCAGTTGGTGAATTTGACAGAAAGGTGAAACATTTATTTTTTTTTGTCATTGGTGAAAATATTACATAACAGACATTCAGCACAAAAGCAAAAATATAATTTATACTTCGTGGCAGTTTTTTTCCAGAAAAAAATGCTCACCTCTTAACACCAAATTAATAAAAAGTAACATTGTTTATAAAACATAAGCAATTTTGAAATACTGTTTATCTGCTTAGACACAAGAAATTTACAGTTGGTAAATTTTGCAAAAGTAAAAATCTGATGTGTACTTCGTGACACTTGGTTACCAGAAAACGCACTCATCTCTTAGCAACAAGTTAACAACAAATATTGTTGTTATTTAAAAAACATAAGATTCCTTCTGCTCTTTAGAAATACCATTTATGTTATACTATTCACTGCTTAACAAGAATTGTGCAGTTGGTGATTTTTTCCGAAAAGTGAAAATGTTTTGCTTTTCGTCATTGGTGGTAAATATATTTCAGTCTGTAGAGGCTCACACAAAGAGGGAAATTGCGGTTAGACAATTTTATTGGACCGAGAATTTGGCGCTCGGACACCGGCAGAAGACGTGCGTGCTGAGAATCGCTGCGAGCGTGAATGATCGGCTCGAGCGAAGCTCAGGTAGGTCTTCCCCGGGTGGAGCGGAGCTTGGAGAGAGGAGTCTTGCAGGGACCTGGAGGCGTCTGGGAAGCTGATGGTGGAGGCGGGGAGGAGGTGGGTTGAAGCACGACTGAAGCGGGTGGATCTGTGGTTGCTTCGCCTTTTAAAGGAGCTCTTGCAGGTTGATTGGGTCGAGGTGGAGAGGTGGTGCGAATAGTGATGCCGGTTAAGGTGAAGAGCAGCTGTGAAAGCCACAGGATTGGGAGGATTGAGCTGACTGAGCAGCCAACATGGCAACCCAGATTGGCATGTGTTGTGATTTGTAGAAGTTATGGTTATTATTTACAGACAAATTCACTTTCGGCCCCGTCTTTATGTTTAGAGATGTCATTATGTGAGCTAATCATTTCTATTGATACATACTAATAAGCATTAGAGCTAACTCTTTTTTCACCTTGTTGACATAAGAAGGGTCTCACAGTTTTGCAGGGTTATAAAAAGAAAAGAGAAAAGAATCCTAACGTAGAATGTCAGACGTTTTTGTGGCTGATTATCTTTGTATTTTCTTTGTTTGTGTATTTTCAGCAGCAATAACAGGACATGACATCACTGTTCCTTTACGTGCCACTTTTAGGAAACAGCTTTGCCCAAGTCTACTTTTCAGAGAAAGTCACTGATGGGTGTAGTCCTGTTTACTATCAAACAAAACATTAAAAAAACGATTGCTTAATAGTAGGTTAGCTCTTTAAAGGTTTTCCATTAGTGAAAATTGACCCCTCATTTTTTTTCCCAACTCTATCTGCATCAACCACCTGAGTCAGGAAATCAAATTTTACGTCATTCTTGATTTGTGGTTGAAGGGCTCATAAAATCCTTCAGATGGCTGCAGTTTGCGCCCAGACACATGGTGGACAACAGGATAGTTAAGTTATATTTTAGTTTCTGTGTTTTCCTGTTTTCTTGCTGACGTATCGTTGTTAGTCTATTTCTGACTTATTTTATCTGATTTTACTTTGTTTGTCCTCATAAACCAGATCAAACTGGTCTGGACTCTGCAGATTCAGTTAACGGTTTGGCTAATTAGAGTTGCAGTTAACCAGAATTGACTGCAGAGTTGAGTTAACCGGCTCAGAGTTAAAATGTACAGCCTCTCCTACGTTGGAACTTGTGAGACATAATGTCGTAAAACCGTTAATTCATCCGCCGCCGCTGTAGGAGAGCGCCCTCCATTGTTTATGTAGGTATTGCATTCGTACAGAACCATCCATGTTCTAAACTTTTGTTGTTCCACCTTAGCAAAAAAATAAATAAATAAAAATAAAATTCTGCACAGCATGAAATAAATCCACTGATGTTTTTAATCCTTATTTCAGCTTTCATATCCGGTTACAAAGATTTCTGTCTTTCTTTGTCTCCACTCCGTCAGTTTGACTCGATGTTTTTAGGTACGGGAATTAAGTTAGAGACTCTCCACACAAAAGAAAGGACATGTCTGTGTTTTGAAGAGCTTAAAGCGGTTTATTATTATTATCATCAGCTTTTCTTTCATCTGAGCAAAGACACGCTGCAGATTTCATATTAGCAAGCATTACAAAAATGAAGCTCTTCTTCGCTGCCTTAGACTTTACCTGCCATTACTACTGTTACAGCTTTATTTTTGTTCCAGAGCAAAAGCAGAACAACAACCAAAGGCCCTCATACAATAAGAAAGTTATTTGGGAATACTTGCGATTGTATGGGTCGTATGGCTGGTGTGTGTCTTAAGTATATTAAGTGTAACTTAATATGGGCACAGCAATGCAAAGAAGCACTGTTAAAGATACCAGGACAGTGGTCATGACGTTGAGGCAGTAAGCGATGGAGGCGCGATGTCTGGCTCTATCTTCATCTCCAGCCACTCTCAGGTCTCTGGCCTGAAAGCAGCAAAAAAGGACAAATAAAAATACTCATGAAAAGAGAAGAAGCCAAGTTCTTATTTTAAGTGAAGAAGTTTGAAATCCTTTCTATAAAGTCCCGGATGGTGTTCAGTATGATTCCATCGTTTCTGTTTACATCAAATATGAAATATTCTGTGGGAAAAGGTTTGCATTGCCACACTGTATGATTTCCTGCATCATGTAAATGATGGAATCTGATTGTCAGAATGACAAAAGAGTGTTTTACTCGTAGTTTAACCTTTGATTTGTAGTCTCACAGCTTTTATAACTTGCTAAAATTTAAACACATACTCTTTCAAAGTAAGAAAAAAAAGAGCTTTTTTCAGTCTACTAGGGCAGGAGTTTCCAAACTTTTCCATGCCGTGGCCGCCTGGCAGCATTAGCTCCTGGACGGGAAACCCCCTTTGAAAACACACAGTGCTACGAAATATGTCAAGAAACATCAACTTTTAGATCATTTGTCTCACTTTTACTCTTTTGTCTCAATAATTATTACACGGTTTAGCATAACTACTAAACATCATAATTTTGATTTTAGTTAGACATGCTATGCTAGCTTTTGTGCTTGATAAATTTGGCTCATCAGAAGGATGAACATTTCAAATGAGGTTTTGATCAATTATTTTAGCTCATATTTTATAATTACTTATAGTTATGCTGTTTGTACCCTAACTTTTATAGTCAAGAACAGAAGCTGCTCATATTAGAGACAAATTATAAATTATAAACTCACTTTAACAGAAAAGATGAGAGCCGCCAATCCAAGACAGCAGAAGTTTCCATAGACGAAGCTGCACAGCGACCAGACCAGGTAATCTTTTGGAGGCTCAGTGGAAACGTTCACTACGGTGTGCTGAAGTCCTCCGGGACCCCTCGCCCATCCAGGGGACGCTTCATGTCTCCTGTCCTGCAGTGGGACGGTCTCAGCAGGGTAAGTTGTGTAAGCTACAGTGGTGTAACAAGGATTCATGGCTCTCAGCTCAGCTGCAGGTAGAAGACGATCTGAAGAGTCTGTTGAAGAACTGCCGCGCTATAAGGAGTGGATGTGCTTTATTTGATGCTTGTGGTTTGAGAACGACCTATTCACCACCTACTAACCAGGATACATTTTTAAATCCCACAATGCTTTCATTTCTACTAGGTTAGAGGTTCTGAGTTTTTAGCTACTAAAATAAGTTGCCTCTAACCACACAAAACATTAAATTTGAATTTGCAGAATACCTCAAATAATTTTTTTTTTTAAATTACATAATTAAAAAAAGGGAAAGAGGATGTATTTCTGAAAGAAAAACCGAGAAAAAAATAATTTTAGTCTGGTAAGTATGGTTGATCAACATGTGCATAACTGCAACTTGTAATAAAAAAAAACAAGGTTTTTAAATACAAAAAAAAAAAAAAAAACTCTTACTAATAAACACCTAAAAGTGTGGTTTCCATGATTTTCAGTCCTGTTCGGTCCAACTCCTGTTTTGGACCAAACTGAATTCAGAAGACAATAAATGGAGTTCGTCCATCTGTAAAGAGTCAGAACGGTTGTGTTTCTGTCAACCGTAAAAGTAACTCTAATTTCTGTCATTGCAATGGCTACATACTGAAGTGTAGATGATTCTTCATCTGGTCATATTCTTTGCTGCTAGTTTCTTGTTGAAACGACATGGAGGTTTACACATACATGCACTGTAAGATACAGAAGGACTTCACTCATTATTAGAAATAAACTAGTTTAAGTGGCAAAGTTTCTTTTTTAGGGCTATTTGTAAAATGTTGACACCTCCCAATATTTTATTTTATTGTAATTTTGATTGACTAGAAAATACTTTAGTCTGTACTTTAATTTGGAGAAATCCAAAGCCTCAAAGGTTACACTTTGCATGCAGTGGCGGATTTGCGCCACTAGAGGGCATTACTTGCGAGTTGGAAGTTTGAGTGTGCTGTCAGAGAGAAGAAGTTAAAACAAAACAAAAAAAACTCTGTGGTTTTTATTACGGGGCAATAAAACCACCGGAGGAACTCCTTCTTCTTAGAAAGTGAAAACATTTGGTGTAGGAAAAGAAAAATAAATTATGGACGATGCAAGTTTCAAATTTTACTCGAAGTTGAAGGCTGCTTGTGAGTCAGAGTATTACTTGTGGCTATAGCTTGTTTTGTAGTTGCTCATTAGTACGTAGAGTATTATTTGCCATCAGCAGATGTTGGCAGGTTGTGCAAGTTTCTGATATTCTGTTTCAAATTCATCTGTTTCATTTGGAAAATCCTTTTTTTTTTTTTTTTTAATTAATGATATCAAAAACAACGTGTATTGTGTGAATGTACGCAAATTGGTGGCACTATGTAGAAAATTGAACAGGTGTTGCTATCAAAATCTGCTGTTTGCCTCACAAGGTGTCATTTTTCACTTGAACGTCCTCAAAATGCCTGTAAGTTTCAATTTTTAAACTGGCTAAACTGGCACAGAACCAGTTTAGCCACATTTTGTGTCACTGCAGTTGTTCTGCTTCAGCAAGAAAAAGTGTGGTAAATGTTATTTTAAGTTGCACTTTTTTACATCCCTGACCAACAGCTCAGGGATGTAATAACGCCGGAGACGTTTAGAGTCAAGAGAATCTGTTGCCACGACAACTGTGAGCTCAGCACTCCACAAATCTGACCTTTCTGGTAGAGAGAAAATCTGTCTTTGAGAGAAAGCAGTAAAACTTTCAATCCGGTTGTAAAGTTGATCTTTAAAGAAGATTGAATAAAATGTAACGCTGTTTTCTGCCTCTATAAGCTGCAGAAGTGGAGGCATGAGGGTGAGAGAGCAGCCGACATGGCACAGTGGATGGGTGTGCTGCGTAATTTCACAACGGGAACAGTTGATCTTGTCTGCTCATTTTCTCATGACTGTTCAATTCTGCACCACATAACTTGTAATAATTCCAGTTTTCACAAAGATTTTAGTTTTTTTTGTGTGTGTGTGTGTGTTTTTTTTAAACTATCAGTACTTTCTCAGCTTGTGCCACAATATTTTATGTATAAGAATTAAAATTGGAGACTCAGCACACACACATAAATGAACAGACATTTCTGTAGTTTGGAGAGCACAGAGTTGGGTGTTTTATTATCGTAAAACAAGTTTTTATTCGTGTGAGATAGGACACATTTTGCTGTCAGGTTGATAAGCAAACTTTCCAGAAATGAAGCGCTTCTTCGCCGCTTTAGGCTTTACTATCAGTATTACTGCAAAACCTTTTTCATTTTGATGCCAGAGAAAAACCAGAACTACCAAGCCATAACACTGGACAAACCCCCAAACGATATGAAAGACGGTTAATTGTGTCGCCAATAGTCTCTGTGGCTTGCATATTGTGCCACTTTCACAGCGGCGGCAATCTGCACAGCGATGAAAATAAAGAGAACCAGAGACGTCAGGGTCACGGCCACGATGTTGAAAACACGAGCGCAGGAAGCGTGGCTCCGGGCTCCGATGTGATCTCCAACCACCTTCCGGTCTCTGGCCTGAAATCAGCAAAAAAGCAACAAAAAAACAAAACATTATTTTAATAACCAGACCCTTCTGGTTATTGTTATATTTTTTAACCTATTTATTTTGAACATGATCGAAGCATAAAGTCACACACATGAACCAGGAATGCAAAAGACATATTTCTGTTCCACAGTAATTTTAACTTGCTCGAAAAGCAGCAGGAGGAAGTAGGAAACTTATGAACCAATGATTGGTAACATTTTTTTAAAAAAAGACGGTCTGCTGATATCAGTTAATCACTAAAGGGTGATTAATAATACCAAGATTATTAATCAGCAGAATCTCTTTTTCTTAAAACTTGCACAAGAAAATCATTTAAAATTGAACGAACTGATTTTGCAATTGTTGAACCAAAACCTTATGTAAAGTATCAATATATAGTCATAGCTCATTTGGTTTTACAATAATAAAGCGTAAATATTTGATATGACATGTCATAAGTTGCTAAAAAAAATGTTTTTTTTTTAATCATTGTCACAATAGTATCAAAATATCGCAATAAAATTCTGATTCAGATGCGGAAGTTGCTCATATTAAAGACTAAATATGGGGAAACTATTAGCATAAACTCACCTTGACAGAATAGATGAGAGCCCCTAATCCAAGGCAGCAGAAGTTTGCATAGACGAAGCTGCACAGTGACCAGACCAGGTAATCTTTTGGGGGCTCAGTGGGGACGTTCACTACGGTGTGCTGAACTCCTCCGGGACCCCCAGGGTGTCCATGGGACGCTTCGTTGGCGTAACCAGGATGCATGGCGCTCAGCTCAGCTGCAGGTGCAAGAGGGAACTGAAGAGTCTCTTGGAGAACCTGACACGCTATATAGAGCGCGTTTCCTTCTTTATGATGCTGGTGGCGTAACGGAAAATTTTACCAGTCCAAAAAAAAACAACAAAAAAAAAAACCCACTGTCTTTTCATTTTCACTTTCTTTGCAGAGCTTAGAGGTTCTAACTTTTTACACCTATGCAACCCCGCTGGTGGCTTGCAAAAGAGATTTTGGAGCTAAATTTACTTTCTGTCTCCAAAAACCTTCTATTTGCAGAATAATTCAAGGAGCTCTTTTTAAAAGCGAGTCATTAAAAAGCAGTCATTACTAAACTAAACTGATTAAGTCAGGGAAAGCACAAAGCAGTGCTTATTTGAGACTTTGAGTGATACAATTACAAATAGAAATCTAAAAAGTGTGGCTTGTATAAGTATTCAAGTCTCATCACTCTCTATCCCCCGCACTCCCCAAAAAATCCAGAACAATCATTTGCATTCACAAAACAGCTACTTAGCTTTTAGCAACAATCCAGCTGCTCTGTGAAAACTCTTGAGGTTTGTACCAGAACATTAGAGAACACAAGAGAAATGATTCAGACCGAAGAACACAGCAGGCAGGGCAGGGATAACACTATAGATGAGTTTAAAGTAGGATGCGGTTGGAAAACATAATCCCATTTCAGAGAACTCTGTTCAATCTCACAATGGAAGAAGATAGCAAAACTGCACACTTACCAAAACATGGCCTCCATTTTCTGTCTTTGTGCTGTTGTTGTTCTTTTCATACTTGAGAGTTCCACCACATTGGTTGAAGTAAAGAAACAATACTTTATAAAGAAGACAATCTGCACAGATAAAGCAGCAGGAGGCCACATTGTGTCCACAGCTATGGATTAAGATAATCCACAAATGGATTATCTTATCTTATTTTAAGACAAGATAAGATCATTTATTAGTCTCCCGTAGGAGAAATGTATTTAGGAATCAGGGGCAAAACTGCAGTACAGCAATAAGAACAGCACAGCCGAAAAGGACAATAGCCATAAATACATAAAGTCAGGTCCAAGATGGGTTGAGTGAACCCTGTGCGAGCTTTTACAAGGGTTGTGGTTTCGGGTACTGACGGTGTGATGGGACACCTTCATTGTCCAACCGTGACATCTGCCTCACTCTTTCTGAGCTTCGAGTTAAGACCGTGAGAGTTAAACATAATTCGAATATACACTTTATCAAACTAAAGTCAAAATCTGAATTAGCCTGGCATAAACCAGCTCCTTGTTCTACGCTTTGCTTCGTCCAGAGCGTCTGGACCATCGGCTATTGGGAATCCGTTGCTTCCTGGAGGCGTGGACTCAGTTGAAGTTTTATATTTTACCCAATCGCTAACGTTTGCCTGTTACATATCTAATGTGCCAGTTTGATACCATGACGTTTACAGGAAACTGCCTGCACTGTAAACAAACCGTCTTCCACTGCGACAACAGAAGTGCAGAGCCGTTAAAGGGCCAGCGTTATGTTTCCCAGACCAAAGTCAAGTAACTATGTCACCTTCAGTTGACATGAAAATGCTTTCTATATCAATAAATTTGACTTTGCATTTCTGAACACCTTGAAATTGGCTTCCTGTCTGTCATTTCACAGCAACGCTACATGCCGTTCACAACCTGTCTTAGGCGCGTTTTAACAAGTATTTCGTTGTAATAAATTTACAAAGAAAACAAACAAAAAAAAAAAACAGCTACATTATTCAAAATTGGTTTTGGAAAGTGGCAACTCAAAATACAATAGAACCTCGGTTGAATGATCCTGCGTCAGACCCAGAAAGAATGTTTTCCAAAGATCCGGATCAAGTACAGAGGTTCTTACGCGACACTTCCAGACATCTTCCAGTCATCCTCACATACACACACTTCAACAGCTGACCTTTAAACGTCCTTGTCTGAGGCGCTGCTCATTTTTTCATGACTGATAACTGAATTCAGAACGGTTCATTAATCAAAATGTCAGCTTTCACATCCCCACTTTGTCACTGTGTGACACAATATTTTAATGTTTCAAAATTAAATTGGAGACTCAGTAGACACGAATGAAAGGACATCTCTGTGTTTTAGAGAGCAAAGTGTTTTTTATTCATACAGTGACACAAGCTTTCCATTCATCTCAGCTAACTGTGTGTATCTACTCATCAATAGATACACAATGAAAGTTCTTCTTCAAGGCCTTAAACCTCACTACTACTACGACTGTCACAGTTTCAGTTTGATACCAGAGCAAAAACAGAAAAGCCAGCTAGCGAGAAACAAGCAAAACAATGATTGTCAGTACGGCGGCTACAGATGCCAGGACAGTCGCCACGATGTTGAGAATGCGAGCGGTGGAGCCGTAATGTCTGGCTCCCTCCAGGTCTCCGACCACCTTCCGGTCTCTGGCCTGAAATCAGCAAAAATATTTCTGTTAAATGAGAACAGAAAGTTAGTAAGACAGAAAGTGTCATAAATTTGTGTTTTATTGAGTTCTCCTTCCTTCCCGTTTTGTCTCACTTCTGTGTCTGGTTTTTTATTACGTTGGTTGTGTCCTTCTCATGCTAAGCTGAGTTGCGCTGCACCTGTTCACTGTTCTTTAGTTTCTGTACTCTGTGGGTTTGTGATTCTGACATTCATTTCATTTTCTACGTGCTCAGCTGTTCTCACTCTGGTTCATTCTGACTCTACTGGCTCTTTCCATGGCCTGTTCACTCCCCCCAACTTCTGTTTGAACCATTAAATCTTTAATTTTTGCCATACACTCTGACTCCTGCCTTGCCTGGATCTGAATCGAGTCCCTGCAGAGAAAGGCAGTTCAACAAAGCGTGGGGAACGGTTACAGCTTTATTCTTGCAGAGTTTAGAAACCTCTTCAGCTCCACCACAGTGTTTCTTCGTGTGGTTTGTTTCTGTACCTTCAGCAGAGAAAAACAGGTTGGTTTGCTTGCTGGCAACACCACAGGTCTCGAATAGTCAGGAACTGCTTTGTTTTTCATTTAGTTACGATGATAGAATACACTAGTGGTTTAGAAAAGGTGCTGTGTTTTTTTTCCTCCACAGTTAGGGAAGACGGTTTGCTTTTAGAGTGCAGTGAATGTGACTGAGGGTCCTGTATAGATTAGATTGCAACCGAGTGTGTTGTGGTTTGAATCCGTGTGAAAGTAAAACGCATTTCATAATTCCTTTGTTTTTTGTTTGGCTTATTTAAAATGCCGTCCAGTTCCTGCGTTAAATGTTCATTAGAATTTAAGGTTTACTCATCTTTAAGAATAAGCTCTCGTATTTTTATGCCATGACTTGAAAACGGTCTCGCAACAACAATTTTTATCGTTTATCGCAAAAACTTCTGGGTCAATTTATCGTCCGGCAAAGTCAGTTGTAGTGACAGACCAAGCTCTGACTGGGGCTGGAATAAAATCTTCACTGTTCATCAGCATGTTGGAGACGGTCACCTGTCTGTCACACGCCTCACTCCAAACTGCTTCTTTAAGTGGCGATAAATGCCACCATAGTTTAAAAACTGACCTTTATGGAGAAGATGAGGGCCGCCAGTCCCAGGCAGAACGGATTTCCATATATGAAGCAAACGAGAGACCAGATGATGTCGTCGCTGGGCTGCACAGCTGGGATGCTCACAGCGCTCTGATGGACCACCATGTGAGGCTGAGCCTGGACTTCAGGGCTGACATACATCGGCAAAGGAACCACCACTGGTTGGTGACCCTTATCTGGTGCAGCTGTGGCCATTCCTGTAGCGTCAGCAGCTGTGCAGGTTCTGGAGAACTGAAGTGGTTTGAACTTATAAAGAGCTTACGACACACAAAGCCATTATGACTCTTCCTCATTTCTCAACTGTAGATTACCTGGACAGTGTCCTATTGTCTGCTAAGAGGAAGATGACACAAATTTAAGGAAATGTGAAAAGACAACAAGATGTCTTTCTCCAAAAAAAAAAACAAAAACGTTTTTTTTTTTTCTTTTTAAATATTTCTTAAAACTGTGACTATGTTGTGACTGCAAAATATGAGACAGGTAATCTGGTCAGAAACAACCAATCAGAGCCAGGAGCCAGAGTCTTAGCGCTGCCAGTCATGCTTGTGTACGCACTGCTAAATTTACGACTGGCAGAGAAACAACTTACCGCTCCAGAAAAAACGTTTATCTGTCTTCTTTGGTGGCCATGTGCACGAGCCTGAGCTCTGTTGTGGTGAGGGCAAAGGAGAGAGCAGGAGCAGCGCGTATGCGAGCATGATTGACAGCACTAAGTCTCTCTCCTTGGCTCGGATTGGTTGTTTCTGACAGAGATATGCGTTTGTTCAGATTGCAGAAGGAACTTGACTTTTTTGACTGTCTCATGTTAAAATTGTCACAAAATATATAAGTAAAAACACTTATTTTGTTTTTTTTAGAAAAGTTACATACTGTAGTTTTAAATGACTGAAATTCTACATGGCCCCCTGCTGCTCTTTAACGGGTACAAGATTATTTAACCGACTCTCACAATATCAGGCATCTAGATAAGCAGAAGAAAAATATTCAGCCCTCCAGTATTTTGCCTGATTTTATTATTTGAAAACAGATTAATAAATGTGTACATTAACATTCAACAGTGAGTGATTCAGTCAAGTCTGAGTTCAACAACCCAGACAGCAAAAACCAGAAGCTTTACCAGGCGATGGGTCGCTTTGCGGCGCGAGACAGGCGCAAAGATCAGCATCGTTTCAAACAGATGTACTTTCAAAATTAACTTTTGTTTGAGTCGCTACAAACATCTTCCAAGTATTACAACTTTAGAGAAAAGGTTCGTCAATTATTGTCGGTTAACTGAATCAAACTGAAACAGTAGTAAGGCAACGATGTATTGAAGGTAATTTAATAAAACCGCAGCCTAATCTCAACAGTATTACCTTATAGCGTTCAATGCAATAAAATTAATTTTCGACGGTTACCTGTCCTGATCATTAATAAAAAAGTACGGATTAACTGTTTGCATAGAACCAAAGCCAAGCTCAAGCAGTACTGCGACAGTAATTAGCACGTTGAGGCTGATCCAGCTGCTGCCAGTCGATGGTCATGTGAGCGGATCTGCTGATCACATCTTGGAGGACGCGGCGATGGCGGCGGCTCCTGGACGGCTGTAGACGTGGATGTTTGTGTTCTGGGAGGCAGACGGGAAACGAGCTCGTTAGAAAACGAGCAGATTTCTGTTGACCGAACTTTTTTACTCCGCGATGACGAACCAACTGTTTGGTTACCTTCTTGGCTTCGGCGTTGTACTTGTTGAGTAAGGTCTGAACCCGGTTCCCGTAGTCTGGGTGGACGGCCTTCAGGTTTTCCACCTGCAGGAAGAGCATTGAATAAATGCATCTACATTTGTGCTTCCTGTTTTTAAAGTGATGCGCAAACAAAAGGTTGTGCAAATTGCAACTCTGGCAGCAGATTTACACCAGGTGCAATCAGGGATCAGTTTTTTTAATTTTTTTTTCATAAAACAGGAAACCAGAGTGGTATCTGTGGCTGCTGTGACATCAATAAATGACATCACTCCATCACCTTTTATTTCTCATTCAAATGTTTAAAAATGTACTTTGCGGTGGCGAGTCCCACCGGTGCAGACAAAACGAGAACAAGACGCTCAGAAAAAACCAAATGAGCATAAAAAAATAAATGTTATTTAAGGTTCCCACTTTCAGAGGGAGTTATTCTAAACTGCGCAACATCTGAAGGTTAGTACCAAATATTGGAACACAGTAAGCCAAAATTCAGTATTTCAGACAATTAGAACATATAGCATGTATTTCAAAAAGAGGATATTTTAAACAGAAATGTGAGAATTTATTTGGCTGAGGCTCATTTGGCATGAATTACTGCGTCGATGCGGCGTGGCACGGAGGAGGAAACTGAAACACGAGTTGGTTTGAAAGCATTGTCGGAGTCCCTCGTCTTCCTCATCGATCCGTTCTGGTGTTGAACGAAGGCCATGACGTGGTGCATTACACATTTACGCATTAAAAAAAAAATGCTGGTTTTCAACGGCTACGTAATGTCATATTCTCATTTGTTTTTTGACACTAAATGTCATGGTTTCATTCTCTATAATTGATAATTATCAACATTTACAAGAAATAATAGCTTGAATCTTAAAATGCCAAAGATTCGGATTCATTTTTGCGTAATGTGGTTGAATTACTAAAACAACATTTTAAATGTCCTAGTCAAAGCCTTACAGAACTTGAATGCAGAAAAAAGAAAAACCACAGAGACAGTGTTGCTGCTAAATGTCGGACTCTGTTCACCACCATCCTTCTTTGTTTAAAAATGTTTTCACCATTTGTTTCCATAGCGACCACATAAGCAGGCCGGTGTGCATGTCTAGTTTCACGTAGCAACACCCGGTGGTCGAAGTGGGTTGAACAGAGAGAAAATCTTTTTTCTTCATGTAAATCCCCTCCTTATCGACTCGTCTTCACGACGGAACGCAGCGTTTGCTCCACAGGGAGTCTGACGTGAACTCACCATTCGTTTCTGGATGAAGAGCTGGGCTCCCTTCAGGAACCCGGCAACGTTCTGGCACAGCCGCTGGCGCTCGTCCTCGTTCAGCACCTGGGTGTAGAAGGCCCGGACCTGCGGCCGGCCGCACACGGACCCGGTCAGAACCAGACACAGTAGGCACAGTCCTACAGTCCAAACATTTCTCCGCACTTCCTCGTCAACATCACATTCAGAGGAGATGAAACTTATTTTGGTAACGCTTTATTTGAAGGTAAGAATGGCGTCATGGACATGAAGGAGTCTTCACGAATGTCTGTGACTGATGTCATTTGGTAAATAATGGCACTTTTAATGCAAAGTTGCTTTAAAAGTGTCATTATTTACCAAATGACACTTTTAACACTGATAAAGTGTTAAGGCATATTTTTTGTTTAATTTCAATTGACTTGAAGTCTCCATTGTAGAAGCTTAAGGATACATTGTGTCCAACATGCTGGGAAAAACCCATCTACATGTTGATTTTTTTATTGTTTTTAGAGATGGAGTGAGCGCTGTTGATGAGAAAAATCTGATTTGGTCTAATTGCTAAGTTTCCGTTGCGCTCCGGTTTCGAGTTACACCACCGTACCAAACGTACACGAAGCTACAAGGACGGTGGAGGCGCGAACATTTTAAGATGCTTGAGAACTCTATTATACTCTGATAGTGATTCCACGTAACTGCCTGTTGTTTTACTGGTATGGGCTTCGAAGGTTATATTTAGACCAATTTCTACATCGAGTTCAACAGGCTGAAAACATCGACTTCCTGTGTGCGGCTGGCAAACGGCCGCACAGAGGCCATTAGAGGCGGCGGCGTCATCGTCACCTGCGTCACGTTGTCTTCATCTTCGCTGTTGTAACGGGCGACGTCAGGCGAAACGCTGAACCTGGACTCCACGAAGCGAGGCTGGTTCTGCGGGGCGCTGAAGCTGTTGGGGTAGTAGTTTGGAGCGCCACCTAGAGGTCAGACCAAGCAAGAACTGGTTGAGTCTGAGAGGAAGATTTTTAAAACATTATATCGGATTAAGCGTGTAAACATCAGAAGGGACAAAGACAGAAGAACGCGTGAAGGAATTCACATCACTTGACTGATCATCAACACAAACATGTTTTAACCAGATGTGTCAATAATACAGAAACTTGACCATTTCTGGTCATTTTAAAGTCACAGTGTCCATCATCACATTTTAGACCAAAGTTATAACAGGAAGTTGTTTTGTCCCTTCAAGCTGGCGCTTGAACTAACCAAAGACTATTTTTTTTTATATATTTGATAATTGTAAATGCATAACAGACTAACTTTATTTATTTGTATTTTTTCTTGCTATTCATACATTTAATTCTTACAGCTGTCATAACACTGAAAATTTAGCGCCACGATTTCTGGGAGCAAACTGACCTCGGTTGTAAAATGATCACAGTTTAGTTTTAAAGTGTTACAAAGACAGCATTAATGCATTGACAGTAATAATAAAACAGAGTTTTCAAATGCAAGTATTATTAATATTATTACGAATTACATTTAATACCTATATCCCCATAAAAACGTGCAAACTTTGTCCGGCTAACTGGCTATAAATTAGCATTTACCCAGGATGCAAAAAAAGCTAGCAAGCTATTTAGCGATGGTATGCTAGCAGTGGATGACAGAACCCTCAAAGTTTTGCCTGACAGAAATTTCCAGAAAGAAAAAAAATAAATAAAAAATATATATGTGATCTATGGAATAAACAGTCCTGTCAAGATAAAATTTAAGACTTGTGATTAACACATTAAAGGCCAACTTACTTTTAAAAATGTTTTAAAGACATTTACTTTTAGGCATGAATTTCAGACAGGCTGAGCAGCAGATGAAGAACTCACCCTGGTTATTAGACATGCACATCGGGCCGTCTCGTTGGTAGTTGGCCACGCGGGCCCTGAAGGGACAGTTGACCGGGATCTGCAGGTAGTTGGCTCCCAGCCGATGGCGATGCGTGTCTGGGTAGGAGAAGAGCCGACCCTACGCCGAGCCGGACGAGGTTAACCTCTGGCAAATATCAATACTGTTTTCTCAGCTGATTCGGTTCACTGCGTCACCTGCAGCATCTTGTCGGGGCTGGCCTCGATGCCTGGAGGCATGTTGCTGGGGTCGAAGGCCAGCTGCTCCACCTCTGCGAAGTAGTTGACGGGGTTCCGGTTGAGGACCAGTTTGCCCACAGGGATCAGAGGGAACTCCTTATGCGACCACACCTTGGAAAAGCAGCTCCAGATTTAGATATTGTGGATTGAAAATGAAAAGAATGGGTTCAAGAGAGATATGGAAGGAAGCGGTTCGATTAAAAGGTTCTCCTCTACTTTGGCAACACTTTGCTGGCGTCGAGGAACCCAGAGTTTAGTTCTTCTAGCAGAAGTTCAAACCGGAGGGGATAATCAGCTGTTTCACCTTGTTGGGACTCCGTACCTTAGTGAGATCAAAGGGGTTGAACTGGAACCTCTCCGCCTGGTCAAAGGTCATGACTTGGATGTAAAAGGTCCAGGACGGAAAGTCGCCGTTAGCGATGGCGTTGAACAGGTCTCCGATGGCGTAATCTGGGTTGGTGGCTGCGAGGCGGTCCGCCTCCTCCACCGACAGGTTCTTTATTCCTTGATCAGTCTTTAGAAAAAAAGAAAAAAAAAACAAGCAATAAAATCCATCGCAGAGCTCTGCAAACCAACAAACCAGTTTCAGAGACGGACCTTGTAATGGAACTTGCAGTAGACGCATTCGCCGTCAGCGTTGACCAGTTTGAAGGTGTGGGAACCGTAGCCGTTCATGTGGCGGTGGCCGTCAGGCAGGCCTCGGTCACTGAACAGGAACGTCACCTGAGAGGGGAAAAAATAAATAAAAGGTTTACCTGAGTTTATTTACACAACAAATATGTTTTATCACTGTTATTGCTGTCAAACCGATTTTAAATCAAAATGAGATGCTTCGTTTGATTATAGTAGGGAAATTAGCTTTGATCACTGACCACAAGATGGCAGTAAAGTCCTGTTGATTTGGTCCTTTGGTAATCGCATGTGCTTTACATGTGAGAGAATCATAGAATACAAGACTAAGGCTGAAACAATTAATCTGATTGATCGCTTATTGAAATAATCACCAACTAATTTAGTAATCACTTAGCCATTAACTGGAGCAAAAATACTGAAAAACCCCAACATGTTCAGAGCAATAAGATGAAACGATACAAAATGTATACATGTTTTGGTTTTAAGATAAAAACCACCTTCGTTTGTCATTATATTTTAACAAAAACTCCTCAAGTGTCATTTTTTTATATTCAATCTGTTCAAATTCACTAAAGAAAGGCTGTTATTGAATTTCAGCCAATAAAATTATTATTCCCTATTTTAAATGAAGCAACTAAATTATTTGTTTATTTCCAATTTGAGTGTAATTCTAATATTATACAGAAAAAACTGAAGTAGTTTAATGAAAATTTGCAGAATATGCCCATTTTTTTTGTTTTACCTGATTTGTTGGAATCACTGATTAATCACTTGCTACATTCTCATTTTAATACCTCATCTGTAATATGATTTCTTGTGGATGTAATCTGTCTTTTTTTTTTTTTTTTTTTTAATCTAATCTGAGCCCAGGAAGAATTGCTGATGCTGCTGATTCTAACGAGAATCTTCAGAAACATGAACTAGACGTGTTCATGCTCCGTCGTCATGGCTGTGGGGAGAGTTTGAGACAATCTGTGACAAACCAAATTGTCTTCATAGTCCGAAGGTAGAAAAAGAGCGTGTTAAAGTCGACACTGATGAATAAAACAGACACAAATGTTCATCAGCAGGAGCGACTATGATTTGCAAGATCCCCATTACCAAATCATTTTAGAAAATGTGTTTATTGTAGTTTTTAAAATTGCTAAAGGTTGAATATCCGCGGCAACCTGATGCAGACTCTCAGGCCTCAGGCTCCAGAAGTCCCACACCATGTCAGGATCCTTCATGTGGGTTTGAGGGTTACGCTTCTGGGAATGAATGAAGGACGGAAACTGCAGGAGGGAAGAAGAAATAAGAAAAAAAGCACGGATAAAACAATAAACAAATCTTCTCACTTGAACTCCAAATTTTAAACGCCAACTTACAAGCATCGCATCCCTGATGAAGAAGATGGGGGTGTTATTGCCCGTCAGGTCCCAGTTCCCCTCCTCGGTGTAAAACTTTACAGCGAAGCCTCGGGGGTCTCGGACGGTGTCGGCTGAACCAGACTCCCCAGCTGAGGACACAAGCATTTTAATCGTCATTTATAATATTCAGTTTGTTATGTGTAGCTCCATCATACAAAGACCTTATATTTTCCACATATTAAAAGTCGCACAACAGCGCCCTCTGCCGTCATGAACGGAACAGAACAGAATATGGGCAAAGGAAGGAAGATTATTTTCAAGTGTAAAATGTAATTATTGCGTACAGACATGGCACAGCTATTCCTGCGATGACAAAGTGTGAGATTATTCCTTGGAAATGAAAGTGAATCTCTTACCCACAGTGGAGAAACGGACAGCGATGGGAGTCGTTTTCCCAACATGTTCAAACACCTTGGCCTTGCAGTAGCGAGTGATGTCGTGAGTGACCTCAAAGTAGCCGAACGCGCCTGCATGATGGGAAGAAAAATTAAAAAGAAATCATGTTTGCTTTGATGCATAACTGTTGAAAGTTTCAGCGCATCGGCATTGAGTACAATGTAGCAGCTTTTCAAGAGGGCTTACTGTTTATTGAAAGTCTAGATGCGGAACAAATAGTCCTGTTCTAAAGCTTCTAGGAGGTTCCTTTGAACAAAAAGAGCTCAGAAATTTAATTGCACTCGTATGGTAAAATGTTTATTATTTCTACAAAAAACCTTAAATCTTGCTGCCGGAACTGGTTGAATTTATTATGTGAATCTTGCTTATCAAAGCAAAATAAAACCTTGATTCCAAAACACACGAGCTATAAGACGACCGTTAGCTAACCTGCGCCTTTAGCGTGCACCACTCTCTCCGGGATTCGCTCCCGGTCAAAGTGGGCCATCTCATCAGTGAAGACCACATCCTGCACGAGCAGAGGGCCCCTCGGCCCCGCAGTCTGCAGGTTGAGCTTGTCCCCAATGGGATGGCCAGCTCCTGTAGTTAGCACATCTGGTCTCTGAAACAAAAGACAGTCCAAGAATTTACAAAAATATAACGTTTTGGTTCATACCACTCATACTTATTCTTATGACAAGTGGCTTCTCATGAGGTGACAAGCAAAGAGTAACCCAGTGGAAAGCTGACTGAAAAATTGTCAATACATATTACCCTGGCTAACAACTACACCCCTAACTTTACGTGTTTACGAACACGACAACATTAATAGGACTTAAATTCAGTTTAATGTCAAAACCTTCTTTGGATGAGAAAAGAGGATTTTGGATCCTCTGCATGAAGCCAACAGAAGTAAACACGATCTCTGCCGGTTTCACCAGCTCAAATCCAAGACTTTTTAAGACTATGAATGAAATTAAAGACACGTAACAACAGAACTGTACAAAAGAAAATCACATTTTTATTTCATTCTTTTGCACAGAATGCACACTGTACCGTACGAATTGGCAGCAGAAGTGAGCCAGTGGCAACGATGGAGATCATCCAGCCAACTGGCGACAAATTTGCCATCATCAATGATGCGCACAAAATAGGTAGTTAGCTAGTGTTTATTAGCAGCTAGTTAGCGGTAGCCTCCAATGCTAATGATGTTTCCGTGCGAGTCAAATTTTGCCTCCCCCCTGAGAACAATGAACTACATAGAATATACAAGATTAAATAGTCCAGCCAAAGCAACATTTAAGACCTGTGATTAAAGGGCCACTTGTAAATTTTCCAATTATTTTTGGACAGTCTTTAATTTTAGATATATGAATTTAAGACTTCTTAAGGATGTGTGGACACCCTGGAAAATATTTCACCAATATGAACTTAAAACACAGAGCAGCCAAAACTATCAAAAAAAATAAAAATAAAATAAAAATAAAAGCATGAGAGAAATGGACTTTTTTAAATCAGTTTTCTGTGTGGCACACTCTTCAACGGCCCTACCACTCCTAATCTAAACGCATTAACATCAACCCAACGAGTCTGCTGATCACCCACAGACCTAGATTAGGCAAGAAGGAAAACAGAAAAGGCAGCATGTTTATTTACCCGTCTATGCAGGGCAAAAAAAAAAAAAAAAAAAAAAATCTATATTCCTGACATTTTTATTCAAATCTCACAGAAAAGGTCCAAAAATTGTCTGAAAGAACAGAGTTTCGGCTTTGTCGTCGGTCTTCCTTCACGAAATAAAAAGAAGGGTAATGGGCCAATGAAACCGGCATGATAGGAGACGAGTGTGAACATAAATATTAGGCTAATATTTAGTTAAGAACAGGGTGTAGCCCTGTCTTCAACATGAGCACAGCTAGCTTTCTATACTCATAACATACTGGATCGGATGTCAAGATATAAGAAGCATATTTATACTTTTTTTTTTACAAAGAACTGTGTAGGTTTGTGACATGAACACTGATTTGATGTTTGTGAAGATGGCAGAAAAAAACACCTGAACTGAAATATGTTTGTTTTTTTTGTTTTTTTTTTTAATTAAGAGTTGAATTATAGTGAAAACAAATACGATCTTCTGGTTGAGTAAAAAAAAAAAAAGGGCCAACACACATCAAGTAAAAGGCGTTTATTTTAACCACTGAAAAGTTACAACATCCATCAAAAATCATGAATTTGGGTCAAAACGTTCCACAAACTTGAATGTAAATCAAAGGAAATAAATTGACCCAACTGGTTCTTAACACCCTGCAAATGTCAATTTACAAAAACACGTGATATATACAGGTCAATAGTTTGTTTTTAATTAATTTTGACAAGAAATTGTGTGCTTTGAAATGCATTTTTTTTTTAAAATGTATCTTTATTTTACATTAACTTACTACGTTGTTCACATATTACGCTAGTTTTGAAAAATTGTGGTTTAGCTAAACACTGACTTTACCCGATTAAATGTGTTTGTTTGTTTTTCTTTTGCATAAACGTGAATAGTGTAATATGCAACATATATATTGTGATAACTAAAAGTGCGTCAATAAGGTAAATTCAATAAGAAACATACTTTCAGAGCTACATTGGGTTAAACCCTCACAGTCAGCTGCTAGAGCAGGTGGACTTCAGTCAGTTTGGCAGACTGATGGAGACTGGACTGTGGTCTTGTTATGCAACTAAAGGCTCAGGTTCCACAATGTGCCATAAAAATGACCCACTTTCACGCCTTTCAACTTAATTTAACCCACGGGAGACATTTTAGGAGCCCCCTTGTTAATGTCGCGACCAAAACGCTGGGAAGAGCAGGCCCTCGCTTCATGGCGTTGTTTAAATGTCAGTTAGCGAAACATTAGCAACCTCTCTCATTACTGCAACAAAACGACTACAAAACCCGAGTTCTGATTTAAACAACATTTATTAGCACGTTTGAGAGCAGCTGGCGTTAATAACGAGCGGACAATGACTGAACCATCGACGGGGTTTGACTCTTGTTACCCCCAGACGACCCGTCCCCCAATTCTTGCAAGTCGGACACAGTGCGACTTGCAAAATCCTTGATAAAAATGCAGCATTTGTACAAACCTGGGAGCCTCTGCTCTCCTTCCACATCTTCATCTGGTCGGCAGTTTTATCTCTGCTCTCCGCCATCTCGACAAACCGCACGTCGGGACAACTAACGGAACACTAATGGGTGTCTTGGAGAAAAGCGTTATCTGTTTACCTCGAAGTCTTCCTGGACTTTGTTCCACGTGACTCCGCCTCCCCTTCGCCCCTCGTTCCTGATTGGCTGACAGGACTGAACTGACCTATTTGTCTTTAAAAAAAATAAGGGCTGCAGCTGGCCTTGTATAACGTTATAGCTACTTTGAGTCAATTTATCGAAAGACTAAGAATATCCAAAACCATTAAAATATGTATAAAAAAATACAAAACGCATTTTCCTTTTCAAGATTACACATGCAGAGCGTTGGCACAAGACAATTTCAGAAGTTTTAATACTACATCATAGTAAACAGGAAAAAATGCATCCATTTTAAAGTTACTGTCTAAAAAAGTTTTATTACAGCTACACCTACCATTCAGTTTACTGTTTGTTAGCTTGTACTTGGTTCTTTTTTTACTTAGTAATAATAATAATGAGAGGGTTTTTTTGTTCTTACAGCCTTTTCATTATTGTCTGTTAGCATTGTCAGAGGCCACTCAAGTTATATTAGTTTGTCTCTCAAGTGTTATGCAAACATGGTCTGTTTGACCGTTTACTTCCACGTCAGTGAGTGTTCACAATGTGTATTCACAGTTCACATTCAAATATGTATTCTTGTTTTAAGAAAATATATTCACAAACTTTTTGATTCAAAATCTGGTTTCCATAGATTTTAAATGCCTATGTAATTTTCAGTGTTTGGAACCACACCTCCGTGAAACAGAAACGTTGTTATCATATGTGGACCACTGCTTTTTATAAACAACAAAATGACATGGAAAAGAATACTATCTCTTTCCCTAAACATCTACTGTGCAGCAAAGGTGAGGTGACTGTAAGTGGAGTGAGGAAATCTCAAAAACAGTCTTGTAAACAGACCTTGTGTCTTTAAACACCTTTTGCCACAATAGTAGGAAGTAGATGAATCTAAGATTTAGGGTAGGAAACAATTCAGTGACAACAACACAACACAGCTTGTTTCGATGGCAACAAATGATAGCTTAGCAGAATTAGCATCGAGGCAGCCAGGGCAGTCACAAGTGTTGTTTGTGAGCATAAAGTTTCTCAGGTAAGAAAATGCTTTTCTTTTTTTTTTAACAGTAGTTTTTATTTGGTACGTGAACTGTTATTCATTTTTGAGCCAAATGACACTTTGTTGTGATATATCTAACTGTAAACAGAATTTCAGAGTTGCAGTTCAGACTGTAGTGCAATTAAATCCTCATGGGTAAAACAGCTAGTGCTTATGTGCATAAAACTCCTTCCTGTCACTACTTCTATTTCATACAAGTGTGGCACAGCTAATATGCTAATATAACATACTCCCTTGGAATAGACCTTTTGTTACAAGCATTAATCACCACTGGAGCACATTACAGGCAGACTGGGGTTTCCATAAAGTGATTTTCAATCAACCACCTCAGTTGGTTAGGTCTCCAAGTTACTGCCTGTTAGAAAACATTTTTCTTCTTCCTACTCACTGGATATCATCATCATATGAACTCAGAAAACTTTACTTTTACCATATTCTTCTTGTGTGCCCATTATGCTCAGTAAGAGTGATTTCTGAGTTCAGTGATCTTGTAGTCGTTCACTTGCAAGTTTTAACTGAGTTCTTAGCTGCCCACTGCTTCCCGTCTTTAATTCTTTTTATTTTATTTTTTATTTTTTAAGTTGTTGAGGTCTGAAAGACAAGCTCAAAAGAGATAAACAAATAAATCAATCTTATTTATTTTATTTGAAACGGCATTCACGCTATACACTGTATTCTAGAGGCACATTCACATCAGGTGCCAAGGATCTTCATGCATGGCCAAATATAGGCTACAGCTCTGTTGAATGCAAATTGTGACAATGAATGACAATATTGCTTCATTATTTGGCACATAGGAAATGTATTTTTCTTCTGTATTACCATACGCGTGTTGTTTTTTGAACACATTTGCAAAACGAGGAGTGAAATGAAGTTCCAACCGAACAAAACTAACAAAAAAAATTTAATTACACCGCAATGCCCGGGATTGATTATGCGTTAATTCGCTGTACATTTAAAAGTTACAATAAAATACAACTGCACAAGTTTCTAGAAGATATCAGACAGATCAGAAGCCACGTTGACATTCTGAGCTTTGTGAACCTCTTGTCACGCTGCTGTGTCAAACGTAGATCATCGAGGTTTTTTTCTCTCACACAAAATAAACTCATACAAAGGGGTTAGTATGCTTTACATCACAAGTTAAGTTCCCAGAGGAGTTTTGATTACAGTTAATTTACTGGTCAGTGATTATATTTCTGCTAAAGCTTGTTTTTTTTTTTTTTTTGGTTCTGAATAAGTTTAATGTTGGAAAACAGTGACTTTGTACACAGAATCTTTGGAGGAACAAAAATGAGAATGAGAGAAGAGCGTTACGGTGCTCTACTTTCCAAATCTGCTTATTGCGTTAAAAATAGATTGACGGCCACCCTGAAACAACTGCTACAGATTACAATTATTTCACCTGGATAAAAGTACCTGGATATATATTTTTTTAAATGTACAATAAATACAAAACAATCAAAAAAAAAAAAAACCTCTGTCAGTCTCACTCTTTACAAGCAACAGCTCAGAATCCACTAGGGAATAATAAACCAATAAGGCGCAATCAATGACAAACGATTGTGTTTTTTTCCTGAAAGAGGAGCGACGCCCGCCCTCGGCCCGGCCGGTCATTCTCAACACACATATGAGAGGCTACAACCAGAGTAGGCACCATGCAAGTACAGGGAGTTTTCTTACCAAACACTTCAACCCAAGCTCTAAGCTGAAAGTCCTGTGGAAGGAAGAAAAACATTTCATGTTCATGTCTCCTTCTCCTGTTTCATGGAGAACCAAACCTAGACTAAAACTGATTGATTACCACAGTCTGTAATTAACCAAATATATTATATATAGATATTTTTTACTTAGCCCTATTAAGAGAAGATGTGGTTTTAATTCCACTGTGGTGCCAATAAAAACGCTCACAAATCTACATCCTAACATTGTAACACGGCACCAAACGAGAGTCCAAAGGAACGAGAAGAGGATTTTCCATGGTAAAGGTGTGCGTGTGCGTGTGTGTGTGTGTGTGGGGTTAGATCCTGCGCAGCGGGTGCCACATGGAGACGGGCTTCCTCAGCGTGGCCAGCATCTGGTTCCAGTGGGTGATCCCCATGCCGCTGGCCTCGGGGCCGATGATCACGTGGCCCAGGTTTTCGCCCCGTCCGTCATCTGTGGCCTCCGCCACGGTGACCCTCAGGGAGAGCACCTGCCAGCAGAGCGACACGGTTACATAAACAGGCTCTGCAGACGTGACTCCGCTTGTTTTCGTCCAAATCCTTATGAAACTGACTGAAAAAAAACAACAACTAAGTTCTCTGATGGTTTTATTGATTTTGACCTCTTTGGTACAACGAGAGCAGAGGAAGAAGTTTTTGGGTTGAAAAGGTCAAATCTGTGGAACGTAGTGGTAGCTATTAAGGGCAAACTGAAAAAGACATAGAGAACTGATAGCCAATTTAGTTAGAAAAATAAAATAACTAAAACAATTCTACTAGTTTGGTTCAGTAGCCATTTCCGAAAGTTTTTTTATTTTTACTTTTCCCATTTCTCCACGTCACAAACACAAACCAAAGTGGAGAATCCTTGTGAAAAGTAAGAAAAAGCATGCATGACTTGCGAATTTAGTATCAAATAAACTGAAAAGTGTGGCATGCATTTGTTTTTAACACCACTCTGAGTAAATACTTTGAAACAAGTTTTTAAGGGATGTTTCTCGATTGATTAAAAAAAAAAAAAAAAAAAAAAAAAGACGTGTCCCTCGAGCACTGTCAGCAAAATGTTGATATTAAGGAAATCATCTAGACTGCATATTAACCAGGAAGTGAAATGCCCCGGATTCTTCAGGAAAATAAATAAATAAATACAAACTCCATATATGCAAAATATTGAAAGTTTTTCCTTTCAAAATTATTTACGCTCACATTTTTTGGCAAATGCAAACTGTGATTTTTTTTTTCTAAACGCTGTACCTTTTCACTCTACTGCAACTTTTTTGTTTTGTTTTTCTGGTTACTGATCAAGTTATTGAAGAAAAACAAAAGCAGTCTGCAGTCTGCAGCGTCACCTGCAGGACGGCGGACGGCACCGAGAAGATCATGGCCTCGTTGAAGATCGGGTTGGTGTCGTCTCGTTTCGTGGAGGTTTTCTTCTTGCTGATCTTTCTGCCGTCTTGCAGCAGATACACTTTGACAAACACATCTGACGGTGGAGAGCCAGAGAGTCACGTTAGAGCAGCTTTTCCCAGCTCTCTATAAGCCAACAAACGCATTTCAATTAGAATCGCCCATCCCCTTATTTTGCTGAGCGTGCAAAGGAATATCACATGGAGCAGACACGATTAGCGCAGGCGACCTTTAACCTTAGAACAAGTGAGGCGAGTGATTTATAGCTCAACTACCCGATTAGATGACGATCGATGCGTCCTCGCACATTTAATTCCTGTTAGCACTCAACGATGACACACTGCATAAAACTTTATTTTAAAGCAAATATAAAAGGAAGAGTTTTGCACAGTGGTTTATATTTTCCACTGAGAGTTGTGAATTGTGTCGTAAACTTTTAAAATAATAAGTATACTCCCCCGTGTACCTCAGGGTTTCCTTTAGGATGTTTTTAAGCTGTGATGGTGGGCTGGGGAGGGTTGATATGATGCTGCCGATTAATCAGCAAGCCTTCAAAAAGTATTTGAAGCATTGTGCATGAAGGCCAAACTAAATTAATTAGCCACGCTACTCTCGTTCAAATGCAACGTACGTTAACAGGGTCGTTTTCACAGACTTGAACTAAAAATGCATTCAACCTATCCTTTTTTAGGAACTGTTCTTTCACCCTTTCTCTACTTCAGACTGTCGTCTAGTTTTACTTCACTCCTGAAAGCAGCGCAGCGCACAGTAGCCAGCTTCACAACCCCACAGGACGGAGACAAAATAAAGTCAATTTTAATGCTTCCTGACACTTAAATTTATTTCAAACTCTGATTATGGGTAGTATAAGTGCACAAATGTAGGCTATGATTTACATTGTTTACATATATTTTTTAAAAACTGAATTTATGGTGGCTTTTATTTTGCAGTAGTGATGCGCCACGATCAATTACATGTAGATGAAATCCCTTTACATAATAAATAAACTCACAAGCAGGAAAAACAACATTACATGTAGCCTCTCCTCACCTGCTGTGTTCTTTTCATTGGTCCATATTAGATTCTTGCACTTGGCCACGACCACCGTGAGGCGCTCTGCCGTCGGCAAGTAGCTGAGAGACAGCAAAATCTCCCCGACCGCATCCACGGCCTGCGGAGTCAAACATGCAAAGGTAAGAAGTTCCTGCAGCTGGATTATCATCCTGACCTGCAGGTGAATCATTGATAAGACGTGTGAACTAAGGCAGATGCTGCCAGAACATCTGAACACTTTCTGGAACAGATTCTGGAATGGAAAATCATAAGAAGTCATTAAAGGGACTGAGCTAATATTTAGTCAGTGAAAAATTTGCCATTCAAGATACTTTTGTAAAAAAAAAAAAAAAAAAATCATTTAGTTATTTGACAAAAAATTTACAAAGTCTGAAACATTTAGGTTTGATGGGCAAAGACGCTGAATCTACAATCCTTATGACACTTCAAACCTCTGGTTCTGCTATGCAGGCCTAAAGTTTCATATCTACATTCACTGCTTACACTTTCCGTTTAACATCCCATGTGATTCATGAAGCAACAAGCCATGGATTGCTAAAGATGTGATCAACGAATTTCAACTTCTACTGATGTTTGTTTATTAAAACTGACGTGTAGTTTTGCTTAGCGGCCAGCAGAGGGATCAAAACACCACTTCATGCTGTCTGCTACTTCCACAATGCAAACAGTAAAATGCTCCAATTACATTTTCCTTTTTCAAATTTAAATGAGCTTCAAACTGGAAGCAATCCTTTCCATCACTGAATTAAGGTCCTGGTTGTGAGGACCTTATTGACGTCCTGGAGGTAGAGCCAGGCGTTGAACGGCCTGATGGTCAGGTCCAGATCCGACAGCTTCAGCTCGGCCAGGCCTGCGCTGATGTTCCGTTCATCGGCGTCGATGCCAAACGCGGCGAAGCGCAGGCTGTACTCTTCCAGGGCGGACTGGTCCATGGGGACGGAGAAGCGCTCGTCAAAGATGACGGTGAAAGCGTTCGTCTGGACCTGCGGGAACAACGTGGAGAGAGGCTGAAATGTACGAGACGGTGAAACAAATGTTGATCAAGTAACTTCTAGACTACTCTTTAGACTCCTGTTCTTCCAACCCAGAAATGGAATTAGACCAGAGGATACTTAGCAACCCTGAACAGGAGCCCTTATTTTACAACCTGTAGATCAACATTAGATTCTTTTTTTTTTTTTGCTCTTTCCTTTGGTTCATTTTGTTTGCAATCCCTTTTAATTCCTGTAAAGCACTCTGCATTGCCCTGTTGCTGAAAATGTGCTATGTAAATAAAATTACCTTTACCTTTACATCCAGTGATTAAATAGTCCGCAGAACAACTTCAGCAGTAAGAAGTTGAAGTGCTTGTTTTCTGTATTACCTTAGCAAGTCGCCAAAATCATCGGAGGGAATCATTTGCCCACTGTTGACTCAGGACATGGAGGTTTGTTTGTTCATCCATTGGTCTCTTGAAGTTCTGAACTTTGACTAAATTGGATCACTGCTACATCCTGATTCTTTTACTCTTCAGCCATTATGTTGAAGATTTGCGGCTGTGTTTGGGATCTTCGTCTTTGCTGAACCAGTTTTGGTCAAACTTCAGCTTTGGCTTCACATATGACTCAAGAAATACTTTGATGCAAAGAAGAGTTTGTGGTTGACTTAATGACTGTACATGAGGCTCATCAGACAACCAGATAAAAAACCACTAGTAACTCTGGAGGAGCTGCAAAACTCCACAGCTCAAGTAGGAGAATCTGTTGACCGGACAGCTATAAGTGATGCTCTCCACTACTTTTGGTCTCAATGCAAAGTTCTTTATGTTGCCAGTGTAAATTCAATTTATTCATTTTAGACCACCTGTGATAAAAAAGCGGTGATAACATGAAACTGTGATATTTTTACTTAAGGATACCTTCATAGTTTCATACTAGCCCATGCCCAGTTTGGAAGAAAGAAGTTAGAATAACTAGGACAGAGTTAGAATGGCCTAGTTAAAGCCCTGACTTGAGTGTAACAGAGAATATTTGGAAAGAATTAAAAGTCCTCAGATGCCCTCCATCCAAACTGATTGAGCTTGAGATAATTTATTAAAAACATAATAATAATAAAATGAAAAAATTCAGTAAGACTTGCAGAAGCAACATTCAGTCAAAAAAAAACAAACAAAAAAAAAACGGGGAACTATTTACTTTCCACTATGTAATCAAGCTATTTTATTGCTCTGACTTATCACATAAAATACGCTTAAGTAAAAGATTCTAAAAATAAAAGGTTAAAAGAGTGTGAAAACTTTTACAAGACACTGTGGACTAAAGGCGTTTGGTTCCGATCGGCACAGAACAGAGTAGCAGGTTTCGCTATTAAAGCTAATGCAACAGTCTTTATTTAACACTGTTGGGATGTTACTTAGCAACTAATCACAGCAGAAACGAAGCAAGAAATTACATTTACCTGTGTGATACGGAAAAGAGAATATCAATAAAAAACATTTTAGCAACGCTCGTTTTGTTCCTAAATGGGTGCAACCGTTGATTTTGTCATGTGACTGAAAGTCAGAAAAGACATTTGAAAGAGTAACTGAGGTCACCGGTAAATAAAAACTAGTGGCAGTGCAATAAAACAGCTTAAAAATCACAGCAAAGGGCCATTATATAATCTTGGGGTTGTGATCTTGAACTTAAAGAGCATCATAGCTGCCAAAAATCTGCACAGATAATAATAAAAATGATCTAGAGAAGTCTCTGTTTCTTCCAGCCCTTCCTCCTTTCACAATGCGAGATTTTTGTGCTGCCGTGTTGGTCTCGTCTCTCAGGAGACAACAATGGCGATGGCAACACCAGGCAATAAAAAGAGAAAGTGTGTGTGGACATGTGTAAGTGTGAGTCACAGCAGAAGTAGAAAGATTATTACAGCGGAGAATAAAGGCAAGAAGCCGTGGCAGCAAATATAAAGAGATGAGAAGAGAAGGAAACAAAAGAAAAGGATTGTAAAGAGAGGCGAAGGGTAAAAGGTGGGGGGGAACAATAGTGAAGACGTAGAGATGTCGGATACTAGAATAAACAGGAACAGGCAGAAGAAAGGAGCCTGCTTGACCGCTAACGAGTGAAGCTAATGTCAGGAACTCCCCAGAGTGTCGATGCTGCTGCATCAGTGGCTGCTGCCATCGTTACGGCAGGATGGACACTTTGAAACAAAGAGAAAAGCAAGCCGATAAGCTTGCGCATCCAACATGTCAGCCTGAAGAAACAGAGCCACGCAGCAGAGAGATGACTCACAGCCAGCTGGGACCGGGAGCAGCAAGTTCTGGCAACGAGGAGGTGGGAACAGAAGGCAGGTGGCAGGTGGGGCAGGCGGAGGGATGCAGGCACTTTCCCTTCGTTTCGTATTAGAGGGCGGCGACGAAAATTAGCTGTGAATTTTATGGCAGCACTTTAAAAGGTGAACTATTAGCAGCTAAATATAAACGACTGCTAAATGAGGACAGCTCCTGGAACACAAACGATGAAAATGAGGCAAAATAAACAGCAAAATAACAGCTGCAACAGAAGAAACCAAATCTGATCTTCACAGGAAAATGTATTCATATTTATTTTTATATCCCGTTATGAGGATCCTAATTCTTATTCATATCATTAATTGTTTGACTCTAAAATGATATTAACACAGAAGGGGCGTCTAGCCACAGTGAGATATCAATGGGACTGACGTTACCTTGTCCAGGTCTGTGCGATTCCACCAGGAAAACCTGGAGTGGAGATTTAGCGGTATGAGCATTCGCAAGTAAATCAACTGGAGTGGATTCTTGAGCAAAAACAATAGAGACAGCGCTTAGTGGAATATTACTTGGAATATTTTAAAAATATGTTCCCGTTACACATAATTGTTGACATGTTGACGGGTTACAGGAAGACATTTGTTGGTGACGGAAACCAGACAATTTTGAGATCAGATACTAAAATCCCAGTATTTTTCTATCGGTGAACGTAGCATTAACTGGTCGCACCAACATCAACACTCTTCAGTGTGGAAGTTGTTACTGAATGAAGTCTTAAGGATATACTTTCACCACAAGTGTTTGTGTAAAAGGTATTAGAAGCTTGTTAAAGAAAGGTTAAAGTTCCATTTGGATTTCTGAGCCAGGGAAAATAAAGGGTTGAAAAAAGGGTCTACATTATCTAGGGAGTACAGAGACTGCTGTCACAGTAGGTAACCATGCTAATTGCTGGCATGATACACTATCGACAATTTAAAATGTCAGCTCAGTATTGCTTCCATCTTTATTTTTAAAAAATAAAGCCATGTTTTATAGTGACTCCTCTCTTTCAGTGAGTAATGTCGGCTTTGGTTCCAGTATGGATAATTAATGATCACAGACAGTAGGGAGGCTGGAATGAAATATTTTAAGTCCTGATAAATATAGTTCATCACAAGAAACCCTAATCAGCTGCAATGTGATTTTGAAAACAGCAGACACGAAATGGGTCACGCACTGTGATGGGTGGTTGTGTAGTGGCAAATTGAGCGAGCTGAGATTTCATCAGTCCGTTGTGACAGTAAAACAATGTGAAATCTGCCTTCCTGACTCCAGCTCCCAAGGGTGCAGCTAGTGCAGCAAATGAAACGGGCTGCTCTGGAATCAGAAGCGACTGGCTTGTCAGGCGGTACGAGACGGATCACTGTCACAATGGAAATTCAGCTGGGGTTCCGATCTGAAATCACTTTCAAGAGAGTCCGAACTGCCCTCTACGCGAGACATCCAGACGGTCTCGGGTCCCCAGGGTAAGATTACACTTCTATCTTTAAGACTTAATGGCTCATAAGTCCACTGGTTTGTCAAAAATGCTAATGATCCATTAAAACTATACCTTGATTGTTTTTTTGCTGTCTGATCTTAGTGTAGTCAAAATCAACTTTTTAGTTTAATAAAGTAATGTAAAATTTCCAATGGCAGTATGGAAAACCTTCAGTAATTATGCTTTCATTGAGTTTGTGCCACATAATTTCTGGTGCATGACTGCAAAACCTTACCTACTGTCCACTATTATTACACTCAGGTAATGTCAAAAAGTGTGCAAAATTCATGGCGTTCCATTTTGTCAAGACAGATATTTTACATGACGCCACTGATCTATTTTATATTTGTCAATCAAGTAGTTAAAGCTTAATGCCCTGTGATCAAACTCTGAAGTGGTCAAGTAATTATTAGCTAAAGTCAGAATGTGTCTGTTGGGGCTCCTCGAATTATTTACGATCTTGGGGCAAGCTGTTCTTCGTCAGTGCAGACAGAGTGTCTGCGTGGTGCAGCAAAACCAAGAACAAGAAATGTTGCTACTTTTACTAACAATGTTGTGACAATGTTTTGAACTTTTTAAAAGATGTGCAGCAACATGACCTAGCTGGCGATCAATAATTGCAGTATCAGAAGTGCAGAAAGGATACGGTGGATTATTTAGCTTAAACTGTATAGATGCACATCCCTTAAAAACACTAAGAGAATAATGGGGTTATGAGGTTTTTCAAGTTAATACATTCACTGTTGTAACTAAAATGCGGTCAAAATAATAATTTTGTAGCTTGATCACAAAGAATAAAAGGAAAATCCATTTTGCCATCTGCAGAATCAAAGTCAGAGGTGCAACGAAGCTGCCAATATCTTCTCTGCACTTTTTTCCACGTAGTCTGGATTTCTGTTTGCATCTTTCATAGTGATTCTTTGAGGAAGTTAGGTTTGGGTTTCTTTCTTTTGTAAAGAGGCATCTTTGTGTACCTGGTTAATGAGCTCCTGAGTAAAGTTGAAGAAAATCCATTTCTGGCGACATGTCATTGTGACGCTATGTTGTGTGCGTAAAAAATGTGTTTCTTATCAGATATTTTCTTGTCGTTCCTGGAGTGCAGACGTATTACTTTCTCAGTAGCAACTTGCTGGCTAAGAGAAAAGCAGTGCTTACAGCAGTTTTGCTATGTGTGTATGGGGGGATTTTTCTGCCATAATGCTTTCAGACATTTTCAGTCTGAAAGCAGGACTTCACGTCTTTCGTCTCAAAATGTGTAATGCTTGTACTCAAAACTTCTGCTCTCTTTCAAATATTCACTCCGCTTTCTCAAACCTTTCTCCTCTTGCTCAAAATTTTTCTCTGCTCAGATCAAATCTCTGCTTGCTTGTGAATCATTTTGTGCTTGGAACATAAAAGCACCGTCGCCTGGCAACCTCTCAGCCAATAGAATGAAAGTGTTATCCTGGGTGTGTTTGTTTCCTTCAGAGAGTTGAGAAGATAGATATGAAGTCCTACTTTAGAGGTAAACTATAAAGTAACTAATAGAGTGTTTCCTTTCTGTCGCATAAGGAAGAACAAGCCTAACCTACATTGCTGATACCAGCATTCAAGGAGAGGTCCTCACCCTTGTCACTCCCACGTTAAACTCCTCTGGCCCCAACGTCACTCTGATGAAGCAACCGGGGAAGTCCCCTTCCTCCTTCTCCAGCAAGTCCTTTCCTTGGTGCAGGGTGATGTGGAGCAGCTGCCGAGGCGCGTCGAACTCCAGGGTCACTTCAAGCTGGCCAACTGTGAAGTCGTGACCGAAGTTGTTTGCGATGGAGGAGATGGAGCTAAGCGAGTCGGTGGAGACGGAGCGATTGAGCTGAGCCATGCCCGTTGGGTCCAGCTCCCTGCTCATCAGCTCCAGGTGTCCCAGCTCCTTGAACGCGTCGGGGGTGTCGCCGAGGGCCAGGCTGGGTTTACGGCTGGAGGTGGTGGAGGTGCGCCGGTGGTTGATGGCCGCCACTCTCTTCAGGGAGGAGAGAGAAGATGATTATAACGCCAAAGGCATACGCAAAACTTTCTGTCTTAAAAAGCCTAAAAAGGTTAATATACTTTATTTTACTGGGACTGTTTAGAATTTATAGAGCAGCGTTCACTGTTTCTTTTCTGAGTCGTCTAGGTTTGTTTTTGGTCTCTCGTAGTAAAATTCAGGCAATGTCCTATTGTGGTCTTAATCAAGACAATTTAAACGATTCGCATCAGTTTCCCTGATTAAACTCAGCTCTCAGTACCAGTTGCTGTTGAACTGTCCGAGACTTTTATCTATTGAATCTGTGTTTTCCAGAACAATCACAGTTTTACTCACCTTTCACGATGATATTTAAGGTCAAAGAGTGTATATACTGGTCGCCGTAGCTTCCTGACTAAGTGTCATGTGACCTGCTCTATGAGCTGTGCTCTAACCACTGTTTGTGTGGGGACTGTGTAGAAAGCAGCTGAAACACTTGTCACTAAATTGAATGATGTTCAAAGAAAATATTCTGAAGCGGCTTTATCCACATATTTTAACTAGAACCACATTGAAATATCTCATGTTCCAAATAATCAATAAGTAATATCAAACAATAAGTTAGCCTAGCACTTTAGCAAACTATTCTGTATCAAGGGGTTTAATGAGGACTAGTTGGATAGATGACTAGTTGCATCTATTAAACACGTTAATAGATGCCAAAGGTTGCCCAACAGGATCTTCTTTTGGGACAAAATATTTTTCAGCGTCAATAAGAATGGATCCCACTGCATCCAGAACATCACTGGTGAGCGAGTTAAGTGGTTTCCATGAGAACATAAACCATGTAAAGTTGATGAAATGCAGTGTGATATTTTATTGTACTTTAAAGTTGCTGAGTTTTCAATTATAGACTCTGCATTAATTTAAATAAAATATTAGACTGGTGCTTATTAATGAATACCTCAGCTTAGAATTGGTGTCAGAGGCAAAAAAAAAAACTCAACTACATGCAAAATAAAAATAATCACATAAGAAGAGAGTTGGGATCATACAACATCAAGCACTTGAAGACTGAGAGGCTTAAACTTGTCAGCTAAACAGGAAGCTACTTTAAAAGTACTTTAAAAGGTAATATTTAAACAAATATTACCTTTTGTCTGACTTCTGAGAAGGAGTTTCCATATTTCTCTTGCAGATATCTGTAGTCAAAATTGGGGAAAGGCGAAGGGGCGGGGAAGGTTCCAGATTTCCACAGCTTCCAGATGTTGAGTCCCGCTGCACCAAGCAGCACCAAGAAGCCCACCAAGTAAATCCCCACCTCCCAGCCTGGCGGGTTCTGCACCACTGGAGCACACGGGAAAAAACAAACCGATCCTCAAAGCCACTCTGATGTTTTATTGACAAAAAGCCTCAGAACTGGCAGCATATAAGGTCTGAGAGTAGAAAACAAACAATGAAAGAGTTTCTTTATAAAGACCCAGAGTTTCAGGCTTTGCATCTGAGCAGAGAGAGTGGGTGACTTTAGGGAACAAACAGGACACATCAAGTCTAAATAAATAGAAAGAAATCTGAGACAAAAACTAATTTTGCTCTTATACATGCAGTGGTATGGATAGATGACAGATTTATGACATACTCACCACTCAAACGGTAGCCTGATAAATCCTCACTTTCAGCCGAGGACATGATGTCTCATCCAGCCTGCAGGAACGCACCAAACCAAAAATATGTTGACTCAAATTCACATCGCAGCTTATCAACAAAAGTTTAATTTGAACAAAAATAACAGTGTGAAGCAGCACCAGCCACAACGGAAACTTGAAACGCTCATTCGCTTTCACGTGTCGATCTAAATCACTTCAACCTGAATTACTGTTAATGTGTCTGTGTACAACAACACGGGTCCAACATCCCACTTACGAAAATTGCTAAAAGTAGACATGGACAGAGAAAGTGGCTCCTGACCAGATTCGTAACATTTCCAGCTCCGTTGATCCATTTTGGTGACCAAAAATGCAATCTTCTAATCAGCGAACACACCACACACTAGCACTAGGGCTAACAACACCCTTAAAGGTGGATGCTGTCTATGTCATTGTCAACTGTGAGGTAAGTTTTACATTGCAGTTGACTGAGAGGATGCTGACCGTGACAAAGTCAGCAATTCAAAACCGACTCCTTCAAAATCACCTGAAATAAACAGCAGCCATGACACTCTCGGTAGCTGCTTATTACCAGACCTTACCAGACTAGACAAAGACTTACTCTCCAGCATTAGCCGTTATGCCAGCACATAATTGGGTTTGGTTTAGTTGTTAGTGTTAGTGTGTGGGATAATGAAGACGGAGGATTTGCCTCAGGTTCCTGGTTCCACGTAGCAAAAGCTCCTACCTCAAGTGTCTGTTCTGGAGCTCTTCAATGATTCCCAAAGGCATCAGACATCCTTTGTCTCAGCCATCAATGAGGTAAGGTAAGGTCATTTTATTTATATAGCACATTTTCAGCAACAACGCAGTTCAAAGTGCTTTACATGAATTAGACGGAAATGTAAACAAAACAAGAAACTTAGGAAAGAGCCAAAAGAGGAAAAAAAAAAAAAAAAAAAGAAAGTTGGCATAAAACTAAATGCTGGTCCTCCATGTTTGATTCTATGAAATAGATGGTGCTAAATGTTGACCTAAAGTATAAAAACTAAATGTTCCTGTTCTGGAAGTTGTTTCTCTGCATTCCAAGTTTGTTCTAATTCCTGTTCTGGATTGCAAGATAATTCTAAGTACTTCATAATTTATAAGCTAGAAGGAGATTCTCTGGAAAAACTGAGGCGTTTATCTTCATAGTAATCTAAAAAGCATAATATTGGTCTAAATAGTAAGTAATCCACATTTTCTAAACATAATACAAAGGAATAGGTACACCAGGAGGATGAGGGGAGGCCGCCTCTTGGCTGGCAAATCAAGTCGGTTCCTGTGACCTCCAGGCCATCCAGGACTAGAACAATCCTACAAACAAGACTCCAGTTCCTGTTTTTAAGTTTCTTTGTCCTCTTCTGGTTGGAATTGCCATCCACACCTCTTGAGTGTTTCTTTAACAGGAACTGACAGCTGACTCACACTGTGCGTATTGTGAACTCATGTTGCTATAGTTACTTATCATGTAGCACGAAGTCTCCCTAACTGCTATCCTTGTGAAAAAGCACAGAGCGTTTCTCTGCATCACTGTCTTCTAAGCAAAACTGAGCAGCTATAAAAACGATGGGTGCTGGCCTGTGTGTGACTCATTCCTCCCCTCCTCCTCCCTGCTTGTTGGAATCTCCCCCATATCGCAGCAGCTTGGGGGAAACGGGAGCATTACACTAATGATGTATAGAAAAACTGGGAGAGGGCTGCAGGCTGTGTGTTAGTCTCTTTTTTTTTTTTTTTTCAACCAAACGCTTTGGAGAACACAACCCATGCAGGCCGGTGAAAGCGGCTGGTGCAGTGCAGGGCGTGCTCCTGATGTGCCATTAGGTCGGCAAACGGGATCTCTAACAGAGAGGGAATCTTCTCTGGTGTCTCTGCTCAGCATGATCCACATCAGCTCACATACGCTGACTTAAAAGCCGATTACATTAGGACAGAAATAGAACAGAAATAATACACTCAATGTCGGGAACTCTGGTAATTTGTTTTCAGATCGAGTCAGACAGAGGAGTTTGTTCGATCAATCAAACTCCTCTTACATAGTGATTCCTAAAGTCTTTTCTCTGATGGAGCATCACAATCTTGAATCCTTTAAAGTCAGGTAGCCGATTATTTGGATATTCTCTGTTTGGGAAGCACTGCTACTGGCCAACTTGGCTCTGTAACTACTGAGCTTTCCAGCATGGAAAGATGCTTCAACCACTGCTTTAAAGGTGACATTATTTTAAAACAAGTGTTGGTAACAAGCTACAACATGTCTGCATGTCTGTCTGTAAAAGAAACGGCTTGCAAAGTCCAGAGGCACTTGAACACTTGGGACTACTCTGAGAAGCAAATTCAATATGCCAAAAAGAAAAAGAAGTTAATCTGGACTTCAGATGGAGCACAGCAAACGCTTATCGTGAGGATGAAGTCTACACAGTCATTTCCAAACGTTTCTTGGTGTCTAGAATAGAAGTACAATGCATTGCTGCAGAAGACCAAGAGACAAATTCGGTTGCAAAGAAACCTGGGTGAGCCTGTAAGCACAACATTTCAAAACCTGGAGGGAAAAATAACCAGAGACGTCAACAATGATCTCTGAGCCTCTGCCAAGGTTTGTGTTGGTCATCTGGGCTCAAGGGTCAAGGGAGACGTTTGGAAGTAGGCCTGCCACGTTTACAAATTTTGCTGGACGATAAATTGTCAGAGAACTTATTGCGATAAACGATAATATTGTAGTTGTTTAGAGACAATTTTCAAATAATATAATGGTAATAATGGCACAAAAATGCAAGAACAAGTTCTTAAAGATCAATAAACTTTAAATCCTAACAAACATTTAACACTGGAACTGGAGGACATTTAAAATATGCAAAATAAATAAACAAAACAACAGAAACAACAAATAGAATTAATCTATGAAGTCTCTGTAAACAAAATTGTCCTTCAAAAAAAGGCCTAGTTGAGACCAAAACACCAGACTGAAGACTTTTGTCCTCCAGTTTTCAGTAGAAATAGAAAAACAAAATAAATCATGCAAATAGAAACTACTGAGCTCACTTTAATTTATCGTGCTATTGATTTATTTATTGTTTATGGTGACAGGAATGTTTGGAAGAGCTCTTCATTGTGGAGGACCTCAAAACCTCCATCGATCAAACAACGGCACATCAATGCCCGACTGAAGTTTACCAAGGAACATTTGTAATATGCTGATCTGTTTTGGAAGTCTGCTCTTTGGTCTGATGAGACTACACTTGAGAGAGAAGCCTTCAAGCCTAAAATCACATTTTCCACTGATAAAATGGTGGAAGCGTCACGTCATGGGGCAGTTTCACTTCACTGGATGTTTCAGCAAGGTAATGGTGGAAAGCACACCTCCCAGTTGGTCAAAAACCCTTTGAAGGACACAAACCATTGGGTCCTTTCTCCTTAAGCAATGAAGCTTAAGTGACAGCTCATTAAGGCAAGGTGATTTTCAGAGATTTTGCACATGACACCATTCATTTCAAAGGTACAATAGACCCTCTAGCGAAAATAACAAATGGAGTCCAGTACATAAAATTAACCAATGATTAAAATCTTGGGATGAACTAATGACGTTAGCCACCAAAATTACCAATGTGCTGAGCAGCAGGCCAGTTTAAGTCGAGGGTTAAATGCCTCATTGAGGGGAACATGCATACATGATAGGAGGACGCTAGAATCAAACCTACAACCATCCGATTACAAGTCAAGAACTCAACCCACTGAGCCACTGCCACTCCTTTGGGAGAGCAGAATAGTTTTTGCGGGAGCTGAATATTGAACAACTTTGATTGAAGAGACACAAGGACTTAAGCACAAACTATCACAGGTTAAAAGTGATGAAAGGTTAGATAAGGAATGAAAAAGACACTGACGAGACGGATAATGGAAACAAAGTAGGTGACTGTTGTCAGAGAAACAAAGAGCGGTGTGTCTGCGCTGACAGAGGAATGAGGAACACTGTGTGGGAGGAACAGACGGAGAACAGGCCATCAGCTGCTGTCTCTCCTCTCTCCCGCTCGCTTCCTCGACAACCTGATCAATCAATTTGGCTTTTAATCTCCTCCAATGACATCATAATGGAATTACCAGCCTCGCTGCCGTGCTGGGATATCACACAACACCCGCAGTCCATGTTCGGCCGGTTAGGCGACGCGTCTCTCTCCTGCACCCAGTGTCCTCCGTACCACACGTCGGACAAATCCGGCTGCGCTTTGACTTTCTACTTTAATTCATTTAATGCATGGTCTAAGTAAAAGAAGCGCCCACTGGCACAAGTTTTTACATCTCAGTGCTGGCACCAACGGAGGAAAAATCTGCACACAGCAGTAAGATGCCCCATTACCTCAGATAAAACAATAAACCTGTAACTCAGAGCCTTGGAATATCCAACCATGACATGCAAGACTTTTTACTAACTAATCATTTATTTCCTTAAGTCAACATTTTGGTGCTACCAGCAGGATGCCCTCTGTAAGACTCATGATTTCTCTCTGTAAGACTCATGAGGCCTGTCTTAGGTGCTGCCAACAGCTAACAAGCCCACCAGTCAAAGCGCCGACATAAGCTCCAGGTCCAGTTCAGGATGCAGAGGACAGCATCATATTTGTCTACTGAGCTAATTACAAACCACATCATGTCATACAGCATTAAGGAACTGCCATCATCTGTCTGATTGTCACATTCATTTATATGAGCTCTATGGAAATGAAAGCATAAAAAGTAATTGATAACTTAAGCCGTTGGAGCCAATCATTTGGGTACCATCAATGCTTCAGAGCTTTATGGCAATCCATCTATTACAGGCCTTTAATGCTGGCGGGAGCAGAAAGACCCATTTTCTCTTAACAGATGCTTTAACTGTCCCTGAGAGTTCTTCTCCGCCTTTTACGTCCTCTACATCCGCCCTCCTGTTCAGAGAAACGCGCAGGAGGTATTGACCCCTTTTCTCCTTAGCCCAATTTAAAGCGCCAACAGATCTGTAAAGTGAACAGTAAGCATAAACGTCATCTGAGCCTGTGCAAACACACTAAACGTGCAGACAGCACAATGTCTCCATAAATACATACATTTGACTTCTACGATGGCCTGGAGGTTTCAGTTCTGTTGGTCTGATTTGAAGATGTGTGTGTGTGTGGGGGGGGCAACTTCACTCAGGTTTCAAAATGCTACGGTGGAAAAATTAAGTAACAACGCACATCTCTGAACACGTCAACCGTTTACGGAAATATGGTGGTGGCAATATCATGCTGTGGGGATTCTCTTCTATGACGATTACAGGGAAACGTCTCAAATTTGACAGGAAGATGGTTTGAGCTACACACAGCAGAGCAAATATTCAGCCAGAACTGATATGGATCGCATGAACTTGAAGCATATTCAAGTGTTAAAATGTCCCAGTCAAAGTCCAGACCAACGTGGATAATCTGTTGCAAAAAAAAAAAAAAAAAAAAAATTCATCGCTTTTTAATCTTGACTCTCGGATCGGTAAATTGGCGTTAAAGCAAAAACGATTAATCAAGTGTCAAGTGTTGCCCCCGATCACACTAACAAATTAAAGCTACCACTTATGAGATTAACAACCCAACAATTAAGCTAATACACGACGGTGAAAGCACTTAGTGCTGCAAAAACGTCTGTAAGAGCTGACCTAATGTTTTGGAAAGAAACTCGCCCACCTTCTGCAGGCCAGATTTCTCACAAATGAGAAAATCTGGGAGCCTTGTTGATTCAGTTTGATAACTCATTTATACTTTGTACTTTCTTTTTGCATCTTTATTGGTGCACTTAAAAAACATAAATTTGTTATAAAAGTATTACTGATTAAACTTTAGCTTTAATAACATAAAGCTACATAATTTTAAAAGTTTAATCAGTAACACTTTTCTAAAATTTATGTCAGATCATGATTTCTTGGTTAATGTCAAGTTGTCATAACGAAGACACTTTGAATAATGTCAACTTTGTATTAAAAGTGTCATGATTTACCGAATGACACTTTATGACAGGAGTCATAAATATTCATGAAGACTTACTCATGTTCATGACAGTCTTATTCATACCCGTCAAATAAAGTGTTACCAAAAGTTTTAGCTCTGAAGCAAGCTGACTTCTCAGTTATTCTCACCTTTGGTGCTAAACCGTCCAAGTGATTTATCTCCAGCCTATTTGCTGCATCTACAGGCCTTTCAAAGATTTGAGCTGCAGCTACATTTGGCAGCAATCTGCGCCGACCGCAGGCATACGCCATAAAAAAAGGCAATCCATCACATGATCTATTCTGGAAATATTAGCTGTGATACATCAAGACCCAAGCCACCAGTTAGGAAAGACCAGGCTCATAACGCGGATGGGCTCGACGCGCTTCTGAGGACTCACAAAGTCTCACGTCTTCAGTTTTCATCTTAGTGCTTCCCTAATGTAATAATACTTCTAATGAGTCCAGAAAGGAAGGGGAAATGTGTGTGTGTGTGTGTGTGAGGGAATGAGAGAAACCGCGAGGAGGCGGGGTCTGTGTTAAAGGAATAGCTGAGATGATTGCGAGTGCTGGTGAAGGAATTGAGTTCTGAGCAGGTCGTATTTCAGCTGAGCAAAGGCGGAGTAACACCCACTCCTTCACGTTGGAACAGATAATTGAGAAGCTATCAAGCACCAGCCAGACTCCCGAAACGACCTGAAAGTGTCCCGCGTGAGCAGTAGAGGGCGCAATAGCATCAGCGTTCTCAGTGTTCTATCAACAGCCATAAAAAGAAGTGCTCAGTGTTTGCGGAAGTGAGCATGGATGCCAATGGTGGAGCATAGCTTACACATTTGAACGGAGAAGCATATTAACAACTTAATCCTCATTAAAGTCCGTCATGGTTGTTGTTTTTATTTCCGCTTGTGCGTATCAGGACGCAGAATAGTGACATTTGTGGAGTATGAATGATGTTCAAGGTCGGATGAATGTGACCTGGACGTCAGGACACCATTGAATCAGATACGTATCGGATACCCAAAAGGCCTGGATCGCATTTGAAAAGAATCCGACCTGTGCTGCTCAGACTGTCACGAAAAGATCAGATGCAGGTCGCTTTACGTCAAAAAAAAAATAAATAAAAAATCGGAATTGGGTCACTTCTGGCTGCAGTGTGAACGCAGCCAAAGGAATGCCATGGATCAAATGGCCCAGTCAAAGTCCAAATCTAAATCAAACTGAGAATCTTTGACTTGAAAGCTGTCCAGTCTGTGTGAACATAAACTAGAAAAACAGGTGAATATTTCAGCCTATTGGTGCAAAAGACTGATACAAGGGTGACAGACACAAAGGTACGCCGCCCTTTTGTTCTGCTGGTCTATCCTATGGTTTGTGTTTGTAACAGGAACAAAATAGTATGGACACATTAGCATGACAGCATGAGCATCCAGAAGGTGCCAGAAGCCCCTCGGCTGCCTCTGAGACAGAACAGGAGGGAGGATTAAACCACATTACGGCGTGTTGCTACGGTGAGCATCATCTAATGGGATTACCCAAATTAAAAGCTCAAGCAGCATCGTTTTCATCACAGTGAACGCACTGATTCCCAGGATCGACCCTGGAGACAACAGTGGAGTCTGCATATGAGCTGCAGGTTGCATAAGGTCTGAACGGCTTCCTTCCAGATTAGAAGGAAACCGATTAGAACCCCCTTTGAATGAGGATTTAGAGTCAAATGGTGCTAACCAAAATCTGGATTAATCAATAAGACAGTGGGACAGCCTCCATTTCTGTTTGTCACTGTAGAAAACAGATCCATGGGTTGCTGTGGTGGTGCAAGGGTTAAGCACAACCCACATATGGAGGCCTTAGTTCTCGATGCAGCTGTCGCAAGTTTGATTCCCGGTCTGGCGGCCTTTGCTGCATGTCTTCCCCTTTCTCTCATTACCCACTTTCCTGTCAATTAACAATTAAATAAAGGCCACTAGAGGCAATAAAACCTTTAAAAAGAGAACAGATCCTCAGAAGAACAGGCTGATGAATTTGAAGAATCCATTTTTGAAGTTTCTTACAAACATAAATCTGAAAAGTGTGGGGATGATTTAGATTCTCTCGAGTCATCATCGGAAGAAGTGTGTGTGAACAGTTATTTCTCAAGTCTTGCTGCCGGGACCAAAATTGGATTTAACTCTGGACTTTGACTGGGCCTTTCTAATGCATTAACATTCTCCAACAGGTTTGTCCTGTATTTATCTCTATTTTGTTAGCTAACAATCTTCTCCCTGACTTGTCTGCTGTTTTTTTTTTTTACTCCTCTGATGCAGAAGTCACATGCGGGGTACCACAAAGTTCAACTCTCAGACCCCTCCTATTTACACGCTCCGGCTAGCTTAAATTATTACAAAAAATAAGATTAGTTACCATAGCTACGCAGATGATACACAGCTCTACATTATAATGTCAGCAGGTGACTTTATGACTTGGTTCTGCTCAGAACCAAACATTGAGAAGCAGCATTCAGCTTCTATGTACCACAAATCTGGAAGAAACTTCCAGAAAAATGCTAAACTTCTGATTTCCTTTGAATCTAAAGACCCACCTGTCTAGAGTTGCCTTTGATTAATAGTAAGTGGAACATTGTGATGTATATATGACAAAATGTAATTTTAGCTGCTTTTTCCAGGATTTGTTACCGTTTTATGTTTTTATGGTGTAAAGCACTTTGCACTGCCTTGTTCCTTAAATGAGCTACACAATTAAACTTGACTTTGTTCTCTAAAAGTCTTAGGCCTTCACAGAGCAACTGTATTAATACTGAGATTAAATTAAATTGGCTAATTAGGTGCCTTCAGGTTGCTCTGGAGTGCATCATGCACGCCTGACCTGCTCCAAGTTCCTTCAGCTGGAGTTGAGCCAGAGGATGCTGCACATCTGGAAACAACCTGTTCCCTAATGTAAAAACACAAACCAATCGGATCTTGATTGTGAGGCAGGGAGAGGAAAAAGCACCTTTCAGTTTCAGGAGATGCGTTACGGGACGCAGTTACCTGCTTTAAGACAATCCCGTCAACAAAAGCAGCAGGATGAGAGGAAAGAGGCAGGCGATTGTGTGTGTGTATGCGTGTGTGTGTGTGTGAGAGAGAGAGAGAGAGAGAGGAGCTTACCTGGGGTTTTCTTTTGGTGCAGTAGAGAGAAAGGGGGGAGGAGAAGGAGAGCAACTCCACCGCTCTCCCTTCTTCAGGCGACTCTCTCCATCCAGCGACGACAGCGGTGTTCGGGGTTTATCTGCCCCCGCCGGGGGGTAGGAGGAGGGACGAGGAGGTAGAGAAACAGCGTCCACTCTTCTTCTTCTTTCTCAGAGGAAAGAGGAGGCCCTGGGTTTCTCCAGTCAACTCAGAGGTCTGTCTCTGCCGCCTGATGCATCCCTGCTGCAGCTCAGCCCAGTCTGCACAAGCAAAGTCCCTCCCCTGCAGCGCAACCTGAACCGGTTCAGGATGCAAGAGAAACGCGTCCACCGCCTCCCGCTGCTGATGCTGATCAGCTCACACACACAGAAAGAGAGGGGAAGGGAGAGCGGGAGAGAAAGAGGCTGCGGGAGCTGGCTACCTGCTTCGCTACACACACAAACACACACTGTACGCCGCGATTACGCAACGCAATCACAGGGAGGGGTTGGGGGTAACAGAAAAAAAGATGGGGAGGGGTGTGAGCGAGAGAGTTTCAGGGGGGAGATCCTCCTCTTAACTTTCTGAGTCTTCCCTCAGCTCCTGCCTGCTTCTCATGAGATCTGAGCCGTCAGGGATGATTCAGTGTGAAGTTATGCAAGGCGTCTGGAACGGAGGTGGGCAAGGCGCGCAAATACGGAGCGTGAAATGACAATAAATAAGAAATAATTATTTAAATGTGTCATATGGTTTTAATACATCTATTAAAACCAGAAATGAATGCAGGAATAACTGATTAAAAATACAACTAACTATAAGGGCGCCTCATTTAAATGTTTTGATTTCATATTGAAAACTTAATAGAAGTATTTCATGGTTTAATCAATCGGTTTAAATTAATTAATCTGTCAATTTTACCCGTCAAACTCAATGGGTGGGATTAGGTGCTGCCGCCTGACGTCTGATTGGCTGTTTCTAGATATGAATTTGATAAGTCTTGTAAAATGTGTTATGTTTTTTTGTTAAGGGCTGCCTTTTCTATAAACTGTAGTGAACTGAAATTCAATTCTAAAATATATTTTACATAATGTGAGTTACAAGCGAACTGGACAAGGTTGAAATAAGTTCATGGCCTTCCGCCCTTTATTAAGATCCACTTTTGAATGTTTGTTGTGTGAGTGGGTTATAATGTATTGTGGAAGAAGTCGAAAAGCTATTAGCTTTTCTCTGCCTTGTAAAGGTCTCCCTCTGGTGGCCAAAGAGGAAACCTTCTTTTTTTTTTAGTAAATAAGACAAACCACCTGCACTACACTTCAAAATATTCGGATGACATAACATGTCTACTTTTGGCAATAATTATTTGATAGCTCACTATTATTGTTTACTTATGTTACCTATATGCAACTTTTCTGGTACATTACTAACCTTCAAGTATGGTTATTACCTTCTTACGCCATTTTGTTCGATTCCAATCTCACTTCACTGCTTCGTCTGGTCTTTAATCCCATTGAAGTGGATTCCTACGGTAAAATTTCAACAGGATGTTGATTTCCTGCGCCGTTTCAAAATTGTAGTTTTAGCAAAGGCAGCGGAGGAAGTGAATGAATTCATTCAGTGTTACCCGCTAATTTAATAAGTGCTAATATTAAATTAGCACTTATCTCTTCACGGTGGATATATATAGTGCCAGAGCACACAAACCTACTTGGGCTAAAAAGACACAAAGACAGCATGTATATATAAAAACATATATTTATTGTTCTGTTACAGTCGGCTAACTTGTTCAACAATTAACGGCGATGAAGCCAGAGGACATACTTTACACATCTCTACACAGAAATCATTACAGAGCTCCTGTTCTTTAAAACTCAGTGGCATTTATCGGCACACATGACGCGTCATCCAAACTTGTTGAAAGCCGGTTCAAAGGACGTCCTTCAGCCAAAGTGGTTGTTCTCCTCATTAGGCAAACTCAGTAAAATACTGTACACTGTGGAGTGTGAAAACGGAGATCTTCTCTGGTCGTTTGTTCGCGTAGGACAGTGATAACTACTCACTTTATTTTCCCTCCAGAACATGCGAGAAGAAAGAAAGTCAAGTAAAGCAACAATGAATAAATGACTATCAGGCTCTAACAAGAAATAGAGGTGCTCTGTACTCAATAAAACAGTGTGCAGATTAAAACAGAGAAAAGGTTACATTTATATATTTTTCTAAATAAAGGCGGCCAGCCACCAGTGCTGTCCCACACACATTCCTCACCACACTACCGCAGTAACAAACTCACCCCTTATTTTTACTTTTTTAGTTAAAGCAGATGAGCTGGATTTACTTCAGGACTGGCTGGATTAGAACAAGAGGATGAGAAACATATCCCAGTGGTTGAGTATTTATTATCCTACCTTTCAAAGATGTTTAAATACTTTTAAAAAACGCAGTTCAGTAGGAGGATGCGGTGAAGTTCAAATGTCTAACCAGATCGTTCAATTCCCAACTTTCCCCAGTCGTCCGTCGCATTATGACCTCAGGCGTCCGCAGAGGGCCGCCGCCGTCGCTCTGACTCAATGTGCAAATATCATCCATAACTCAGAACTGTTCAAAAACAACTTGACAAAAACAAGACAAACGAACAAAGACTCGCTTTTTTTGCAGTCCATGAAACATTCCGTCCAATGGAAGAAGTCGTTCACTCTGAAATTCACTTGTTTCTTTTTTTTTTTTTTTCATTCCCCTCCAAAAGCTGCAGGACTGAAATAAAATCAGTTTATGTGCCACAAAAACTAACGGAGTCAATTAGTCAACCACTATGATAAAACAATCCATTGCACAAAACATTGAGTGGAGGTCAGAGTTGCAGCCAAGAGCGGATGTGTCCAAGTTTCATTTCAGTGAGGATGAACAAAGAGGCATTCAGTTCAAAGGCAGACTAGTTTACGGTTTTTAAAACAAGATTTAAAAATGTGGAGCGATGCAAACCTTAGGGCCAGTCGGCAATAGATCGACCTGCCGTGCATTCAGATGAAATGTGACAGTCCTGTTAAAACTAGAAATCAGTAACTCCAAAATGTACTCTTTTTTTTTTTTTTTTTTTTTGGAATAATGACCAAACGATGCCGAGAGCAACCAGGTTGGTAACAAAGCTAAGTTACTGAATGAAAGACTGAATCTGAGTTGGTCACAGCTGAATTCAAAGGAAGTACAGAGAAGTAAGCTACTTATTTTTTTAGTACATCTGGAAATTACTTGTTTTTCTAATGCAAACTGCACTAATGCTGCTAAACACCAATATAAGTTGACAAAGTTAGTTCAATGTCAACTCTGTAATAATTGTTTTCACTTTTAATTAATAAAATCCTCTTTTACAGCAATTGCTGACACACACAGTGTGACATTGCCGACTCTCCTGATATAATTAATCACAGTTAATTATATCTAAAAAGACACAATTCAATGATATTTTCATGTCTTCTAATATTCAACTAAAATCAAAATCGAAAGCTTTACCAAAACCAGATCTGAAACCCACATGTGTCTGAAGTAGCCGGATAACCCTGTCCTTTCATACTGTAGTGGGCAACTTGTGGCTGATCTTTGGTTTGGCAAGAACATTGCAGTAACGGGACCTGATCATGAGATCGTGCTGTTTGCTTGATGAGACTCCGTCTCTCTCGCCGTGTGGTCTGACGGGGAAAACAAGCCGCTCCGCGTTCGGCTGGTGCTCACCGTTAGCTTACGTCACACGTCGTCAGCTGAAGGGAGCAGAGATAGGGGAGAAGAAGTTGGAGGTGTTGCCATAGTAACAGCTTAGAGTTGCTGAGCCAGGCGGTGGGCGTGCGCCGGATGTGTTTGGGTTTGGTTCTGGTTGTGGGACTGCGGCGGCTGCTGCAGGATGTGGACCACGCGGCCCAGGCTGTCTGTGGTGGCGAACGCCAGGTACTGGCAGCACAACCAGTCCTCCAGGCTCACGCTGCAGGCCGTGTCCAGTGAACGTTCCGCGAACTTTATCATCATCAGCGTCCGCTTAAGGTCCAGCCAGTTCTGCAGCGTCGCTTCCCGTTGGCTGGCGGTGGCCCCCGACATGGGGCCGGTACCGCCGCCGCAGCCCAGGGCCTGGAAGAGGTCCTCCCGCGGCCCCCAGAGGAGGCACTGCAGGCAGGCGCGCGCCTCAGACATCTGGATCCGCTCCGACGGGTTGACCGTCAGCAGCAGCCTGGCCAGCTGCTGCAGCCCCTGGGAGTACAGCGACCTGACGGGCAGCGGCGGCAGGTCCGCCCAGGTGTACTCTCGCTCCTTCAGGTCCGGCGTCTCCTCGAACGGGTTGGGTCTATGCAGCATCTCGTAGATGAGAATCCCAGTCTGGAACTCGTCACACTTGCGGTACTGCGTGGCCGTGATGATCTCGGGCGCTAGCCGCGACTGGTCGCGCAGGGTTTCCTGGTTGGCCGCCATGAGGCTGCTCTTCTGCTTGGCTTGGGAAAAGTTGCTGATGATGAGGCGTGCGGGGCAGGTGGAGGCGGCGGCGGCGGCGGCCCCCGAGCCGTTGCTACTGCCGCTGCTGCTGTTGTTGTTGGGCTCGAGCACGTCCAGGTTCCAAGGGTTGTCGGGCTGGCAGTGGACCAGCAGCAGGTTCTCCAGCCGCAGGTCGCAGTGGGTGACATGAAAGGGCTTCATGTGCTCCAGGCCGCAGCAGAGCTGCAGCAGCAGGAGGCACACCTGACGCTCGTACAGCTCTGGGTTGTGAGCGTGCCGGGCTGCGCCCTCTCCCACGAAGTCCGCCACCGTCTGAAAGGGCACCTCGCGCGTGATGACCACTACTCGGCTCCTCAGCTGGCCCGCCGAGTTCATGTTCCCCGCCACCGGGACCTCATCCGACTTAGCTTTCGACGCTTCAGACTCTGTCGGTTTTGTGTCCATCTCTTTCTGTCCTTCATGATTCTTGTCTCTCTGCTCCTCCTCCTGCTTCTTTTCATCTTCTCCCTCCTCTTCCTCTTCCCAAGGCAGCAGTCGGGCGGGGACGTCAGCCAGGAAGTGTCCGCAGTCCTGCTGGATGTTGAAGTGCACCGGGAGGCTCTGTCTCACCGCCAGGCTGTGGAAAAACTGCTGCTGTGTCTCCTTCACATGACTCCGACAGATCTGTAAATTACAACCAGAAGATTTTAAGTTTTACCATTTTCTTTGCTTATAGCTTCTGTACTTTTTATAAATTTTTCAATTGTTTTACAAAAAAGGCAACATTTAAGCCTGTTACAGTAAGCAATTAAACAATTGATAGTACAATAAAACAAAATTAATTTCCATTCGGATGTTTAATAATTTTTCAAGGGTATTTTTGTTTTTAGAGACTTCATAATCCATTTTATTTATGGCTTTGGTCGTATCTATTTTTTATTATTTTATTTACTGGTTTTGATTATTTTGGATATCTAAAATATCTTCCATTTAGTTTCAATGTAATTTGTCTTCACAAAATTTAAGTTCATTGGTATTTGAGAGGCCAAATTTTCATAATTATGCCATAATCTATATATTACCTGAAAATGGTAATAAAAAAAAAAGTAGTAGTACTGTTTCCCGCAATAATTACTGGGACAATTTAACATCCATCAAAATCTGTTATTGAGACAGGCCTTGCCATGTAATAATATAAACGGTGACCTCCACTGAAACGGTCAGAACTGGTGACTTCTTGGCTAAACTTTTTGGTTGACTTCTAAACTTTCTTTTTTCTTTTGTTCTTGTAAACTAAAGCAAGTATTGCTATTAATTATGTACAGAACGGAAAAAAGAATAAATAAAGTAGAAAGCAGTTTTCAGAAAGAGCAACAAGAATATGCCCTTACATATTCAGGTACGAGGGAGCAGTGACCCCCACTATTTCTCTGCTGACGTGCATCATGACAGAGATGAGGAAAAGAAAGAGCAAAACGCGCATCGAGCTAACTGTGGAAAATCACATAACCAACTTTAAAACTGTGTGAAGAGCACTTACTCAAAGTTAGGAGAATTGGTGAGGGTTCTGGTGCTCAGCAATGGTCAGCCAAACAACAACAATAACAAAAAAAAAAGTCTCCCAGAGCCAAAAGTGTAATGGTCTGTGAGATTACAAGAAACAGAGGGATGCCTCTGAGCTGCAGTAAATGGCTTTTTAATTCTGCAAGACCTCAGCTACTGGAAAAAATTAGCTGTAATAAAGCACAAAGTAAATTTATTTTACTTTACTTGTTAATTTGATAGTTTTTAGGGAAGTGCAATGAGTATCAGTTGTTGAGGCAGCTTAGTGGTGTTTTAACATGTCAGTCACGGTTTGATAAGTAAAACTGGGTTGATATAAATAGTCTATGTTTTTTCCACCTTGTTCCCATTTGAGTATATATTTCTTAACTGAAGCAGTCAGCAGTTTTTTTCACAGTGTCAAAATGGTAGAGAAATATATATGTACTTAAATATATATAAATATATATATATTTAAGTAAAAGTCGCCACCTGGATTTAACTAAGCAAATTGGTACAAGCCTCCTATTGGATAAGTACTGCATAGGCGATTATCTTTCAGCTGGCAACAAGTTATTTAACCCCAGCTGATGCAATGAGTAACTCCTCATTTCTTAAACAACCATGGCAAAAAACACATCCTGTGGTCGTGGAAAAGACGTTAGTCTGTTTAAGAAGGGTCAAATCATTGGCATGCATCAAGCAGAGAAAACATCTAAGGAGATTGCAGAAACTACTAGCACTGGGTTAAGAACTGTCCAACGCATCATTAAAAACTGGAAGGATGGTGGGGAACCATCGTCTTCCAGGAAGAAATGTGGTCGGAAAAAAATTCTGAATGATCGTGATCGACGATTACTTAAACGTTTG
>CAEGAE010065793.1:0-17445 GCA_903067095.1 Girardinus metallicus | reverse complement strand
ATCTATCTATCTATCTATCTATCTATCTATCTATCTATCTATCTATCTATCTATCTATCTATCTATCTATCTATCTAATATATTAGGGCTGTTGTAAACGAATATTTTAGTAATTGAGTAATCTATCAATTATACATGCACACAATTGGCTCTCATCTTGACTATTTAATAAAAGCTAAAGTTGTTAACAGTTAATAATTGGTTAGTTAATAATAGGTTCTTCCCCCTGAACTCTTCACTGCTTTTCTTTTATTGCTCTCTGTTGGTCCTGCTAATCAAGATAGACTACAAGGTTTTTGTAGGTTTGGAGTTGTGCCACGTTTTTCTAACTTCAGGTGAAGGACTGAAGGACTGTTGATGTCTACCTGTGTATAAATTACTCAAAGGTGAACTCTGTGTACACATTGCATGATTTCTGAGCGCATCTGGTTAGACTAGAACATATTACAAATGCATGCCACACTATTCAGATGTTGCTGCTGTTAGGCAGAAACCTAAAAATCAAAATTTTGGGGTTTTCTTTTATTTAAAAAGAAAAAAGAAAAATCTTACTCAGCTTCTGATAGTGGTTGCATGAATGCATTTCATACAACCACTATGAAATGCATTCATAGTGAATGTAAACTAATGGTTTGAGTTTACATTCAGGAGTGAGATGCATTTGTCATTTCCTTATAAATTACATTTTCGGAGATTCAACGTTTCAGTCGGACAGCACTGATTTGTATTTGCGAAGTGTTGTGACGACTACATATCCGTTTCCGTCCACATCACTGTCAAACACTACTTTGTATTGATCAGCATTCCGGTGACACACATTGACATTGTGAGAAAGTTCAAAAAGTGTACTTTTACTACTTTTGCGAGGCTCGCTAAACAGCCGCCGACCGTTACGCACACGCACAGCCGTTTACATTTTCACACAATCTGACTTCAGCGATCACCAGGAGCGAGAGAGCCGGCTCTGGAGGTCCAAACACATTTTCAGTCCCAATTGAGACCATCTAAGGAATAGAAGTCAGGCCAGACTTGGCATGTCCACGTCTGAGTGTCAGCAGCCACACATCTGCTCAGTGTACGAGGAACAGATTTTAAAAACAAATGATGGTCCTGACTCCCGTTTTGGACAGAGCAGATACCCGTGCTAACAAGTCAGATCTGGAGGGGGTGGGGGGGGGGGACGAAATGTTGACTTTTGCAGCTTTTGCAAATGAAAAATTATGTTGCCACTACTTTTGGTTTTTCATGTTCAAGGTTTCACATTTTACATTTAATGCTGTTAAAATGATTCCTTATAAATGATGTATCACACATTTTTCCTTTTTTATCCTGGAATTCATGTTTTTGAATTCTCAAAGTGAAATTAATCCAGTAGCATTTTTTAATAGGTTTCTGCTGAACACGGTAAGATAATTCCTGCTTCAATGCAATGTTTTTTTGACGCAAAGCAAATATTCCTCACACATCTCGCTTCTTCCTGTCGATGTCGCCGATATATTTCCACATCATTATCTAACGTGAGAATTAGCTCTGCGTAGTTCACATAAAAACAATCCTTATATGGGATATTTATGAATGGCTAAGTTGTATATTTCAAAATAAATGAGATGGACAAAACGTTCCTTAAGCTCATTAGATGTTTATCTAAATAACTGATCCCCTTTAAGGTCGCCTGTCATTCGTAATGTTTACCAGTCGGGTTCTGACCTCTGTGCTTAGAAACAAGCTGAAAACCTTTTCTGACTGAAAACATTATATATTTTTTAACTATAGTAAATGGAAAAGCTACCATTCACACAGAACACACTAGTGCACCAAATGTAACACTCAAACTTACCAGGGTGCAGATGAAGAGATTGGTCCTGCTGGAAATCAGCAGATGAGGACCAGCTGGAGGGTTTATAAGCAGGACATAAGGTGCTGAGCTCCGCCTGCTGAAGCTGCAGTAGTTTGTGTATTGAATATGGCAGGTGTTATTTGGCTTCAATCTGAGGTTTTGTGGGTGCATTTGTCATGAAGTCATTAAACATCAATGCCTCCTGAATGTCTTTTGTCAGGATACAAGCAAAAAACTTAACTGTATTTGTTCTAGTTGTGTATAGTTGAAGTGAAGAGAAAAGGATGATTTGTTTATAAATCTTTAAATTGTAACTCACATTTGTAATTTGGCCATTTGGACTGATGCCACGAAATACAAGCCAGTGCATTTAATTGCTTTCAGAAGTTACCTAATCATTAAGTCTGTTAACCTGGGAATCTGAGGACAGATCTGGACTTTATGGGAGAGCGGCTGTCCAGTGACAGACTGGGAGCCTGAGCAGGGTGTAACCCGGATGTTGACAGTGGATGGAGTGAAAAGAAGAGAGCGTAAAGAGGATACAGAGACGGGTAAAAGAAAACTGTTTGATCAAAAAAAGTCCACAATTGGAATGTTTTGACTTGGAAGCAAAATGTTGGATGCTGCTCATCACCTCAAACACATGCTATCAAAGCTGAGGAGAGGATAGATATAGCTAAGTAATGCATAATCCAGAAAGAAAGTTATTTGAGGGTGCAAAGACTTGAGACAGGAGCAGCGGCTCACTTCCCAGAGCCAAAGCTGCAGCGAAATGGCTTAGATCGAAGAATATGTATGTCGTGCAAAGGTCCAGACTGTCCAATTAATAATTATTCACTACTTTGTGTTTCTCTGTTACATAAAATCCCATAAAATTCAAGTTGGCATTCAGTAATGTGACTGAATTGTCCAGATGTAAAAGGTTACTCTTCGCATAATAACTCTTGTCACATTCGTTGTTCCAAACATCAAACCTGTTGCATCACTTTGCGTCCATAAAGATGGAGTTTTCTGAGACACTCCCAGTTAAACTGTCCATTCACTCATTTTACTATTGGTTGAATTTTTTTATTTTTTTTTAAAGTTGACGGACATACAAAGAATCAGCCTTTGAAGACTTCCTTTGTGCCTCGGAAAAAAAATGGTTTGTTTACACAGAAATGATTACACTGGTCTGGGTTCATGTGTTGTATCCCACAGCCGTTTATTGCCTCCAGGCTTCGATAAGCGACCAGAATCCAACGTATGAATGACCCAAACGATCAAATCGTTTTCTGATCTGTTCCCAGCATCATTTGCCTCACCATAAATTAAATATACTCCTGATGTGACAAAGCTCAGCAAAAAAAAACATAAAAAACACCCACACAAATATACATTAACGAAAATTAGAACTTTTAGATTACATGGCAACCTTTCGTCCAGTAACATCTTTAGGATGAAAATTAGCTGAAACTACAAACGTCAGTGCTGCCGACACTCAAGTATTTGCAAATCCATGACTTTGTCTGTTTCCTCTTGTGACAAAGCAATTCAGGGCACAAAGTAACAGTGATGGTGAAACACAACATGAAAATACAGGTATTGCACAAATTACACCCACAAACAAGAGATATGAAACAGCATAAAATAAACAGAGTTCTGCTTTATGACAATGAGTGTACACACTTTGTGCCGTTACTCTTATTTTTGACTTGAAAACTATTTTAAAAACACATTAACGATGCTTACAATAACCAGTTATTATATTTGCACAACATATGACTTACTTTTCGCAATTGGCCCATTCAAGCAAGGTCATTTAAATCTGAAAACCTTCTTACTAGAAGTGCAGATCACAACCAGTTCATACCAATGTATTAGTGTGCCATCCACATTTTGTTCTGTACCAGAGGTAAACACGCTGTATAAACCACTGTGCAACTCAAATGTATTATTTCATACAAATGTGGGATTGTAATGGCATATTTTAACAATATATTGAGCGACATTTAATAAATAAGCAGACTATCTGAAGCTCTGTAGCAGAAAGCAGGTTCAATACCAAGAACACAGGTTTAAAAAAGAAGGAAATGAGTCCTAACGTAACAGCGATATATACTTTAAAAGACTAATATGAGCTTTCACAGATTTTTCTTTTTTGCTTCATTACTTTCTGTAGAAAAGCATAAGTAAATAAATTAAGGTCAACAAATAGCCAGCTAAGACAAGGAGCAGAGTTTTCCCCTCAACATTTACATACAAAACACAGTCCAGCAGCTTGCGACAACATTTAGAGTACACATTGTTTTCCCGATCTCCTACATTTCCAGTGTATCCTGTTTAAGCCAACAATCACACATTGTTGCAAGAGTAGCATTAAGACCTAGGAACCTCACAACTGCAGTGAGTTGTTATTGTTGTTATTGGCTTATATTGCTATACAGAATAATTCAAGTGTGTTTAAGATTGTGGCTTTTCGCCGGATGTAATAATCCAGGCTGCAGGCGGTAAAGGCGGTGTGTGTGTGTGGACGTGGTCAAGTCGCTTGTTTAGCCTTGCCCTGGTCCTCCACCTTTTTAATGGCGGCCTGAATCTTGGCCTGGTCTCCCAGCAGCTGGCGAGGTTTCACTGGTTTGAGGTTCTGGTCCAGCGTTAGCTGCACAGGTACCCCGGTAGGTAAAGTCACGTTGGCGATATCTTCGTCCGAAACACCTGTTGAAAGAAGTCAATTAATTGAAATGATTCATGTAATAAATTGTTGTTAGTTCACAGTTAATCTATTACAATGTTTCTTCATCAACTACAGTCAAAGTTACATTGCACACAAACTAACGGCCATTTTAGTAAGTTGACAATTGAAAGTAAAAATTTAAATTTTTACTTTCAATTCCCACGTCTAAAGTGGGAAGTGGAGGTGTCTCACAGGAGACGCTGTGAGACTTCCTCTGACATTTTGTCACATTTCAACCAGAAACCTTGTCATGGACGTTAGGGCACAGACCAAAGCAAAGCTGCACCTGAACTGAAATGCAAACGGTCAGATGAGCTCAAACTTGAACTTTTTGGTTTGTGTTGAGCATAATCTAACAATGCACATCTCCCTGAACACCCCATCTCTAGCGTGACACATGGTAGTGGCAGTATTATGCTGTGGGAATACTTCAACCCAGGGGAAGAAGCTACCCCAGGTCAATCTTGGAAGATAACCAGTTAGAGGCTGCATGGGAAAACATGTCAAAAAATAAATAAATAAAAAATTACATTTTGCACAATACGTAGAATCTCTTCATATCCACTGGCATGCGTTCAATGAATATTTTTGCTTACTAATAATGCAAAAATATTTTTGGAAAGGTAAGGTCCTGTAAAAATTCATGATGATTATGAATATTGAAGCTGATGAATGAGACATGGCCCCCTCAGACTCTAGCGCTTACAAGTGTAGTAAAAGGTCAGCGTGGATTTCATATTACACTTAAATGTAACATAAACTTGCTGACCTTTTTGCATAAGTTCAAGCTTCCATATTTGGACCTGAAATATTTTATGTACTTCCTTCTTCAGTGACTCTGATGAGCAACAGTGATCTTTAAAGAAGATGATTTCACTACATCTATAGAAAGAAAAAGAAACAAGAAAAAAAGCTCAACACAGAGGCATACTGCATACCTTCCACGTGTTTAAGGATGGCCCTGCAGCTGTTTCCGTGACCAGAAATGAGGATAGTCTTGCCTTTCTGGATCTCTGGGACCACAGTGCTGTTCCAGTAGGGCAGCAGCCTGTCCAGAACCTCCTTCAGGCTCTCCGCTCGGGGAAGGTTCTCCTTCGGCACGTCGCACGTGGAGTATCTGCGGTCGTTGTAGATTTCCATATAATAAGGGTGGGACTCATCAATCAGAGGCGGAGTGATGTCGTAGCTCCTTCTCCACAGCTTCACCTTTTGCTCTCCGTGCTGCAGAGCCATTTCTGCCCGATTGAGTCCGATCAGGGCTCCATAGTGGCGTTCGTTAAGCCGCCACGACTTGACTACGGGGACCCACTCCTGGCCCATGGCCTCCAACACCAGCCATGCCGTGTGGATGGAGCGGCTGAGCAGGGAGGTGAACACCAAGTCGAACTTGTATCCCTGCTCCTTGAGAAGCCTGCCGCAGTCCCGGGCTTCCTTCACCCCTTCCTCGCTCAGCTTCTGGTCGACCCAGCTGCAGAAGCGGTTCTCCTTGTTCCAGGCCCCCTCGCCATGCCTCAGCAGAACCAGTCTGTACTTAGACATCCGAAGAACTAGAAGCAGAGGAGTCATGCACATTACTTGATGGAAACAAAACAAAGCTGGGTGTGGCTGACACTTTTTAAAAAATAGACAACGGATATCACGTCAACAGTGCCCGTTTCCAATTTTAAATAGCCATTGTTTTTATTATTATTATTATTATTACAACGACTGCAATTTATTTTTTGATTGCTCGTATTTTATATATTTCTAATGTCTATTTCTGTTTATTTGCTGCCCTTCTCGGCCAGGTCACCCTTGAGAAAGACGTTTTGAGATCTCTATGGGTTTTTATCTGGTTAAAGAAAGGCTTAATAAAATAATAATATATCACAGGTGGGTGATCTCAATTTAAAAGTAGTGAGAACTTCTTAAGAGTCAATCCTAGATAAAACAGAGACCTGCTGCAGGGGTCGACATTGCCTCATCAATTATTCTTATTGAAAATGAGGATCAAAACAACAGTATCGGTCTCATCCACAACATGGGCATTACCGATGAATGGTGTAGCTAAAAGGATGCGTGACCTGGCACAGTTAACGCTGCACAGCCGTGCAGTAAAGCAACAAGGCCGGTGTATGCATGTAATTTCTCATCTTTACCAGAAACAGTCGAATGGTGTTAAGTAAAATGCATCACCTTACCCCGGTGGAGTTAAAAACCCCGACAGAAATGCCGTCAACGCTCTCGTCAATGTTGACAAGAATCACCAGGCCACAGCGACTTCCGCTCGGTGCCTTGGTGATTAATGTCGCGGTCGTCCAATCGGAGAGCTGCATCACCCTTTGTGGGCGTTCCCTCCGGTGTCTGTTATGCCCATATTAGGAGGGGGAGAAACGGTTCAGACAAGCTAGGGGAAGGAAAACAGAGAGCAAGTGGAAGAGGAGGTCGCAGCTGCCGCACTGTGAACGTGTTTGTTTTTTGTTGCCATGAGTTAGAGGGGTAATACTTTTCTGTAAAGATATTTACAACATTGTTTGTAGAAGTACAGTACATCTGTTATTATAGTCATGTCAGTATTAGTAGCGGACATGGGCAGTTCTAGCGATAATGGCGCCCTGACCGAGACCCTCCTTACCTTACAAGGCAGAAAAGCCAATATATTCAACATGCAGACCCCGACTTCAGAAAAGTGTAGCTGGGGGAGGAGAAATCGGGCTTTTAATTTAATATAAACACATGAACACATATTTATATAACCTTTCAAATAAAATAGCCAAACTTCTTAATACATAAAACAATGACACGTAGAAAAGGCAGAGAAATTATGCTCCGATTCACATAAACATTAGTTCAGAAATCTAAAATGTTTCCAATTTCTGAACTCTTTTTCTTTAACTGTTAAATCAATCTTTCAACATGTACTGAGAAGATATATTTATGAATTTTATGACATCTGCAATGAACTGGCATCCTGTCTAGGGTGCACCACGCCTCGTCCTTGATGACCGCTGGGGATAGGCACCATCTGTAGGGAGGTTGTTCTTCAGCAGGGACAAGGGAGCTGATCAAAGCTGTATTTAATTCCAAAGCTGTCATACCGTAAAAGATCTGCAGCTGTAATCACAGCAATAAAATTATGGACAACGCAGAGCATCTGCTTCATTAGACTGTCATATATCTTCCTGCATGCAGTTATCAGCCTCTACAACAACTAGTTGAAGAACCTCAAATAATGTTAACATTAACATTTAATTTCCCTTCGGGATCAATGAAATATTTTTGAATTGAGAGCAACAGATGCTTGCCACACGTCAGACGCTCCTGAAAAGGTCTTGGAATAGCCTTTTGAATTTTGTCCTGAACTAAAAGTTGCTAACAAGACACCAGCCTGCATGTCACTTGCCAACTTACCCTTTAGCCTACAGAAATTTTTCTTGCAGTGTTTATTAGTCACGTCATTGGAAGACAGCCATATTTCGCCTAAAAATGCAATGACAGCAATGAGAAATGAGACTTTTTAAGCATTAGTGGAATACAGCATGTATGGAAAGTACTCTGTGTATGTGTTAGTCACATAAATGCCATTTATAACCAGCTTCAAGAAAACTTCTACAAATAACTGCAACAAAGCAGACAAAGCCAGAAATAAGGGTGTGATTTATTAAGATTTTTGCAAAGAGCACAAAACTGGCTTTCCTACAACAATGTTGGACATATTGTTATAAAACAGCTCTAATGTGTGAATTAAAGCATTTTATGCAAGACTCCTTGATACTATAAGTACTTTTGAGGATATACTGATATTTTGTAAGTGTTCTCAATAAAAACAATAGCCTTCTGAATATGTTTCACATGTACTTTTAGACATAAATCATAAGACTGGTTTATCTCAAAAAATCCAAAATCAATTTCCATATAATTTCAAGGGTAAGCACCTCAGTGTTTAAAAATGACCGGCTAGTCACAGCCTGAACTGTTATAAAAAATAAGTATGCAGTCCCCCAAAAAAAATAATAAAGGAGAATAAGGTTTTTAGGACAATCTTAAGACTGTTTTAAATGTATAGATTTTTTTTTTGAAGTCAATGACGATGAAGAAGACAAAGAAGAGGTGGGGTGAAACAGTGAGGTAATATTACTAAAGTGGAGCAGAGACAGATGATACATTCATGTGTATTCAACAAAAATGATCCCAAAGTTTTCATTGTCACCTTTGTCACTTACAAACCCAAACAGTGTCAGCATTTGCACTTTTCTTAATTAACAGCAGTGATTAAAGTGACATTGATCACAAATCTACTGGGCAGCATCAAACAGCTTCTTTCTCCCCTCCATCCCAGACATGGCGTCCACGTTCTTACGCCAGTCAGTGACTTCTTCTTTCTGTGTCATCAGAGCAGAAAATTTGAATCAGTTCATCCTGATTGAACACGTGAGATGATTTTAAGGTCAGTGAGATGTGGATGATTGCTTGCTTAACGTTGCGGCATTAGAAAACATGTTTTATTCCTCTACGATTAGTATTAAATTCTGTATGCATTTGTGTTTTTACTCTTAGTGGCTTAAATGAACATTTGACCTAGCGTGCATCCTGCACTCTTACCTTTTCCTCCTCTTTCTTCACGGTCTTTAGGTTGGCCTTGAAGTCCACTGACTCTTTTACCTTCGCCCCCAGCAGGGCTCCCAGCATGGCTCCTGCAGACACCCTCACCTTCCTCAGGTTTGGTCTCTTCATCTTGCCCTTCAGCTCAAAGACCTTTTGAGACAAGTCCTGTATCTTTGTGGAAAACAAACCGTAAACCCGTCTTTACAATTAAACACAAGGTTTCAAATTTCCACCGTACGTAGATCGCATGTGTCTCTTATAGATGTATGATTTTGGAGGAAGAAAGCCGTCTCTAGGAAACGTGTTCAAAATGACTTGTTGCTATGGAGCCTTGGTGACACCGTGATGTCCCTGTTTGTTGTGGTTCCGAAATGGCCAGCTTTGGAGCTCTTTTTTTTCTTTTTCTTGTTGCTGTTTTCTGATTTCTGAAGGTTAATGAACAAGTTAATGAACAAGATAGTGGGCTTCTTTGTCACATTGTATTTCATGTCCCAGGAAATGGATTATTATGTAAAAATTCAGATATTCTGATAAAATCAAAATCGTCCAAATTAAGAAAATGCTTCAGTTGCATTTATTTTACAATAATTATTTAGAATGTGAGTAAATGTGGCAGGGATAGTTTTATTAATTAACAACAATTATTTTCCTTTTTTTCTATTTAAAAAAAATGAATCGATAATAATATGTTAGACCATTTGCTTCTTCAATAGAAGATGAAATTATTTCAAAGCATTTTGTACGTCTTTACCAGAATGCCCCATAAATGTGGATGTTGCTGCATTTACTGGAATCGCTCACCTCTTTCTCATTTATTGCCACTTTGCTAGCAACGTCGTAGCGCTCTTCATCGACCTTGTCAATTTTTTGGTGGATCTCTTTGCAAAGTTTCTGTGGACAGAAACATTTTGTTTAGCAAGCTCATTTAAGGACTTTAGGCTTAGAGAATATAAGTTAACTTACAACAAAATAAAGATTAAAGATGTAGAAACTAAAGAGAGTTGATGAGAACAACTCTCTGGAGCAGTTTCAAAAGATTGAATTTGATTTGAATTTGTGTCCGAGGTTTACCCGACCATCTGGACGATGACCATTAGCTGACAGCTAGAGCTACAACAAAATGACTCAGATCAAAACATCTTCATATGTGAGACTGGCCCAGACTTAAGGCCAGTTGTGAATCTATGTCAAATATTTTACTTCGCCATTATACACTTTCTTGTCCGACTTGTCGCATTGCATACTAATGAAAAGTATTATAAAATGCAGTTGTAAAGGGACAATATATAAAAAGGTTAAAGAATAATGAAAACTATTTATGTTCTGACTTCTATTGTATGATAAACTGACTCTATTTTAAGAATGTTTATGATGTATTTAAAAAGATGTATCAAGTAAACTTAGGTTTAAGGATTTTATTATTTTTTGATAAATATTTTTCTCTCCTGGGAGTTTTTAAATGAATATTTTTCAGGGATTTGGAGAAGAGCATATTTTAATCATCTATATAAATAAAACCCATAACTAATTACTTTGAGGTTTGATGACCAGGTATTAAATATATAAGACAAAAACTGATTTGGAGCAACTGATCTACTCAAAAAATTGGCAAGCTGGAATGCATGCAGTTTTTCTTTACATCTTCAACCTTAAAAATTATAATATACTAAAGGTGATAAGTATACCTGTAGGTCCTGCATCGAAAGGCCTGACAGCTGGAGGTTTGGGTGTCTTTCGTCAAGGATCCTCTGTTTATCAGCTATTCTGGCTTGCTTTTCATTCTCCAGCATAGTCGTAGCCTTCTTTAACAGTTTGGTCTGAAAAAAAAACAAACAAAAAAACATGCAGCGTATTCTATGCTTAATGGTTGTGGATACACTTTAGCAAAGTTGGACATTATTTATATAGGGCTTACCTTCAAGAACAATCTGCGGGATGCAGAGATTTTTGGCTTAGGTTTCTGTGACAGAATTAGAAAAGTTTAAGTTTACATTTTTTGAGGTGTGCATCACTTTTTGTGTGCTTCTAAAAATCTCTGCACAGTGACGGTAGAAGCAGTTTTAAAGCACAAAAGCTACACATAAAACAAACAGTTTCCTTGGTATGACTGGTATCTATTTGGCTATATGTACTTAATTTTCACAATGTATTTCTGGAGTTAAAGGCCCAAGCTGTCAGGATACATTGTTTTTAGTTGCTGACATGTCTGTAAAAAAAAAAAAAATTCAACATAAACCCATAGAAACCATCTGGACTCACCGAAGGGCTGTTGAGGGGAAAATTTGTGTCCATAGTGCAAAGAAGAAAAATTGATTAATTGTTGTCAATAAGTGGTGAAGAATAAGATTTCTGGGGTTAAGCTTACGTTCCAGACATGACAGAAGTTCCAAGTTCCTCCTTGTTAGGTCTGTAAATATCAGACAGATGGGGTAAAAAAAAATTGGTAATTTTCTCCATATTGACTATAAACATTGGAAATTAGAAATGAACCTAAACTTGAAGATCACTTAAAACTGCAACTAAAATGCGAATAATGAAAAATACGAAAACATAAACTTTAACCTTCAAACTTTTTAGGGTAAAAATAGAGACTATCTCTGCTACAACTACTTTACAAGTGTGTCTTTTGTCCGATACACTGTTTTGCTTTCTTTAATGAAAAGATTTTCTTACCTTTAAAAGTGAGGTTTCAATGCTCAAGAGTTCCCTTGTGAGTGACTCAAGGGGATGAAAGAGGGCAGATATATAGATTTCAGGGCTCATGTGAGTGGCTCACTGAAATAGACTCACCATTCTTAGAGTCCATCTCTCATACTTCACATGTCTGAGGTGTGAAGTTCTTAGAAGTTCTGAGGAAGGTTCACCTGTGATGCTTTCTTGGTTTGTCTCAAGAGGAGCAGGTGAAATCTGATAGTTCAGTTTACAGGCACGCAAAAAGAAATATTGAAGTATATCCTCTTTAACTTCTCGGGGTTTAAGGAATTCAATTTTTTTTTTTTTTTTTTTTTTAAGAATTTCACAAATTTTTTCCATTTTGGAATCTGTGTTCCCTATACAGGAGAAATATTTTCTAAAAGTACACTTTTTGTTTTTTAATTTTTATTCAAAGCGTTTATTTTTAATTTATGGCTTTATTATTGCTTACCTTGTGGAAAAGTTTAGGAAGAATATAAGAGCAGGAAACTTGCAGATAAAAGGGAAAATTGAGGGAACGAAGAAGGCCATAATCCTAATAATGAACATGACATCATTTATCAATCTAATTATCATTAATCTATTTAGTAAGCAAGTGTCACTTTTCCCAACTGAATAGTGGGATTTTTAGTTGTATTTTAATTTATTTTTATGCATCTGTAAGACAAATTTAAGTTGTGTGATATGTATGGTTAGATTAAAATTATTTTCAAACACCAAATCCTTTTTAAATTAAAAGCCCAGAAGTGACAAAGCGTGTAATTTATTTATTTACTTATTTTTTATCATGATAGGTCAAAATAAACTTGATCAAGTATGCTTTCAAAGAGGATTTCTAAATATAAATAGAAAATAACACATAATCTCCTTTTTTTGTGGAGGATATGAAAATACAGAAACTAACAGTGATATAATTTTTTGAATTTTAGAAGCATTTTTTATTGGCCAACGCTACTTTTGTAGCTGTACCACTTCAAGTCAGTTTGTTACAATTGAGAATTGTTTCTAAATAGCAAACAATGTTGTTTAAAATCGCCAAACTTTTCTGAACGTCCAAAGTTTCTAGAGGTGCTTAAAACTTAAAGAGCTTTGCTGCCATCTGCTGGAACAAAGAGCACAATTCTGCTGCATTGTTGATGCAACAATAATTTCCCTCAACCTTGAGTCTTCCTGAAGTGTCTCTTTGCATTCAGAAATACAGTGTGCGGATAATGTTACGTTATAATAGAGTCTACTACAGAATTTGGAAATATTATAAAACAGAAAAGCTAGTGTATTTGTCTTCAGTTGCCAGAAGCGTCAAAGAGCTTCTTCCTGCCCTCCATCCCAGACATGGCCTCCACATTCTTACGCCAGTCAGTAACCTCCTCTTTCTGACAGAGAACAAAACAAATTGGACAAAACTATTTAAAAACAAAACAAAACAAAAAAAAAAACAGAAAACAATATTCAGGTGGATAAAAACCAGATTCACCTTTTCTTCTTCCTTCTTGACAGTTTTGAGGTTTGCCTTGAAGTCAAACGACTCCTTGTGTTTGGAGCCCAGCAGAACGCTCAGCATCGCTTCAGCTGAGATCTTCACTCTCCGCAGGTGAGGCTTCTTGAACTTACTCTGAATCTCAGTAATCTTCAGTTTCATGTTTTCAATCTGCCCACCAGAGCACATGATTATATCATTCTGCCTCATTACTCAAGATAATATCATTTGCATCTTTCATAGGTATATTACTCAGTGGTATTATTTAAGATTCACATAATGTACAATCAAGCCGTGAGATGTCATCGTACCACCGTGGTCCGGCTGCAGGATGTTTCCAGTTGAGCAGTTCTAATGGGATGGACTTCCCATTAGAACTGCTAATGGGAAGTCCATATTTATTTAAAGAATAAATATTGACTTTATTCTTTAATTTTTTGCTTCCATCATGTAATGTCTGACTTGTGAACATGCTTGTGTGGTTTTCAGCTGCTTTCAAAAATGTAGGATGTAGTGACATCTTGTGGTATAAATCTCCAAATGCAACCAAGTTGGCATAAATGGAGAAAAAAAAAAAAAAGGCCGCCATTTTATTTCGCCACTGTAAATTGTGTTCCGGAATAGTTTATGACATTATTTAAAAGCATGTACAAAAATACTAGTGTATCTTTAAGGGCTCTAATGAACATGGATCTTTGCCTCAGCTTCACGTTTCAAGTTTTGCTTTAGTGTGTTATCGGGTCAAAAGTAATGATTTTGGTGGTATTTTGGAGACTAAAACTTAATCTAAGGCTTAAAATACATGGACAAGTGAACTGACCTTCATCTTGCATTGCTGTTCTGTTTTAATGATCTCACCTCCACATCATTTTTGGAAACTTTCAGGCTAACATCATAGCGCTCCTCGTCTACAATATCAATCTTGCGGTGCAATTCTTTGCACAGATCCTTTAATGAAAAGAAATTAACATTGTGGTACATTTAATAGTGAGTAACTTGCTGAAGGGAGACTGGTGTTAATCAGAAAGTGAACGTTTTTGTGATTAAAAAGAAATACCTGCAGTTCCTGTAAAGACAAACCAGAAAGATTCAGCGGAGGAAGTCTCTCTGCCAGCACGGCTTCTCTCTCCTTTATCTTCTGATTTTTTTCCTCCTCCAGCATTTGAGTAGCAACTGCCAAAAGTCTGATCTAAGAGTGAAAATCCATAAAAATGCAGCATTTATTCTCTCCCCCCTCCGTTTTTTTTTTATTGTAAATATTTCTGATATTCATGACACATGCAAAAGACTAACTTTGAGCATATATTTCATTTTAAAATGTGCTTGCATTGTACACCTTCAAGAATAAGTGAGCCTCGAGGCAATCATAAACCGATTATTTCTCATACTGTAGACTGCGCTGTAGTTATTATAGTTAGAGAAGTTAACAACATTGTTTCACAAATTGAAAATAAAATAAGCTTAGGCGATAACATCAATTAAATAAATAGCCAAACATCTGACACAACCAAAAAATAATAATAACACAGACAACATAAAACTCTTACTTTTAACCCCAGCTTTCTGGAGGAGGAGATCTTAGATGTTTTCTGTAATTCACACATAAATAATATTTATTTCCACCTTCTGTCTTGCACAACACATAAGTAAAATGTATACTGCTGATACTTACATGTCTTTGGGGACATTCATAAGAGAAATGAAACATGTTATAATTTTATATCTCATACCATACAATAACCAGTGAAAAAACACAGAGGGGATAGCACTTACCTGTCCGACATGGCTGACTTAAACCACCGCTCTAGAACGGAGAAAATAAATCCATTAAAATAAGTCTGTCGTTAAACACATTGCTCCTTCACTGCCTTTTAGTACATTCTGCATGCTTTATATCAATCAATTGTTACAAGTTAAATGCAAGTGTAAAAACTCCTGCAAATGACAAATGCATTTGATCACTAAAGCTAAATTATTATAAATCGTAAGCCTTCTAAACATTTGGAAAGCTTTAAAGCGAATGTGCTGTGAAGAGTCAAAGCAGTGCAAGTGTTAATATATCTGATGAGAAGTTCACCATGGGTGACAAAGCAGTTAAGTGACCAGATAATCCGCAGGCATGTGAGAAGACTCTGTACAACCAGCTGCTAATGTTAAACAATAACACTGCTGCCCGTTAAAATGGCCTGAGAGAACAAGATGCTACTCTGACGTAAAGAACTGTGACAGTCGCTGTCAGACACCATGAAATAAAGAGCAAAATACTCACACTGAGTCAAACAATGAAAGTACAAGTACCAATAGGAGCAAGCAACACACCGCCTAGCGATCCAACCTCAAGGAGCTCCTTGTACTTTCTGGAAAAAAACAAAACACATCTCGCAAATTTATAGTGTCTCCTCCAAAGTAGAATGACTCACTAAAATAGAGTCGTATCTGTTTTACTACCTCTGTCTGTCCACCAACAGTGACATTTACAGGGGTCCACAACAATATTCAAGCTGCGTAGGGGGCGTAATGAAGCCTGCTCCTTGGGTTCAGATATTTGGGTATGTTTTAACACGATTTCTACCACATCTATTAGTGGAAATGGCAGCGTGTCCTTAGAGAGGGTCAAGGTTGGAGTCGTGACAGAGCAGGGCCAGCTGGAAAAGTTTAGATGAAGATGTCAGGGAGTCGAGCAGAAGGGAAGAAGTTAGAGTTACCTCCTTCATTTGGGTAGTGTTTTTATTTATAGGAAAACTGGTTCAAGCGGTCCAGAAGTAACATAGGCTAGCCCAGATTATCTATTTAGCCGTCTGATATTAATATCAACTAAATCTGGTGTTTCGTTCCCAAATATTTCAAATTGACTCAAAATGATTCATGTTTTTCCTTTAAAATGTCTTTTTCCTTTCTCTAGCCATGCAAAGTAAAACAGATATTTATTCATAGATTACGTGCATTTTCCATTAGCAAATTTTGTCACAGTTTTTGTTTATATTTGCAGATACATATCATGGCAGTAGTCTCATAATACTTTGCACAGACTGCATTGAAGAAAGACAAAAGCCAAAGGTTAACTCGGTTTTATTTTGGCCTGCAGAGGAACATGGACAGGTGGTCTGTGAAGCGTGATGGTTTGTAAACTGAGTCAATGTGATTTCAGCTTGGCTCTGGATTCACACCAAAGGCTGCACACACCAAAGAATACACACATTCACATAACTAAGAACATTGTCTGTAAAAATCTTTTGTGATTTTGTTTTACCCAGGAAAGAAGTAAAATGACACACTAATATATCCAGGCATGAAGTATTTGTAATATGCGTAGCTCTTGAAGTCGTTCAGATATCGTCACCTCACAAGCACAAACTTTTGTGTTTTGTTGGGATTGTACATGAAAGACAGTAATGCATTAATGTGAAGCGAAAGGAGACGGCAAATGTTGGTAAATGTGCCTCTTTTATTTGGAGACTGCTACATAAAAATCAATGCAAATGAGGCTTGTTGGAGAACATTAGCAAACGAACAAGATCATGAAGACAAAGGAACATGGCAGACAAAGTTTACAATACAGTTTCACAGAATGCAAAGACAAGAGCACAACTGCAAACCTATTACAACGTTGCCGTCCACTCAAAACAACAGAGCAGGACAGGAGAGCATGAATCAGAGCCGAGGGTCCCATGGCTGCGTTTTAGAGGAGCTGCAGAAATCCACAGCTTAGATGGTGGAATGTGTTTACATTTACAATTACATTTAGTTAAGCACTATGAAAGAATGGCAATAAAAAAATGGCATTAGGTGAATAGATGATGTTTAATATGGAAAGTTGATCTCGTCAGATGAGACCAAAATCAAACATTTGGCAAACATGGAAAATATTAAATGTGATGGAAAGAAAATTCAACCTGCAATTCAGCCATCTAGTCAGAGGTGAAGGGGAGTCGAAAATTGTACAATCTCTTAAGAAAACATGTCAGAAACTTGTAAGTGGGGCAGAACTATACTCTACAAAGTCACTGTACTTTGTTTTGATCTTTAAAAGTTTAAAAAGTGTAAGTATTTTTCCAAGCCACTGTATTTACACTTACATGTTTCATACTTAAACTATAAAAAGGTGACTGATATAAATATATATAAAAATATATATATATA
>CAEGAE010065786.1:0-49764 GCA_903067095.1 Girardinus metallicus | reverse complement strand
AACAACCATGCACTCACACACTCACACCTAGGGACAATTTGGAGAGGCCAATTAACCTGACAGTCATGTTTTTGGACCATGGGAGGAAGCCGGAGAACCCACGCATGCACAGGGAGAACATGCAAACTCCATGCAGAAAGACCCTGGGCTGGGAATCGAACCCAGAACCTTCTTGCTGCAAGGCAACAGCTCTACCAACTGCGCCACTGTGCAGCCCACTTACATTACTAGCTTTAAGTAATTTATGCTGATTATATTTGAAGAAGGTGGGATGTAATATGAAAATAAGTAAAAATAAAATATTAAGTCTTTTAACAAGTGGTGCGGTACATCTTGGATGGGTTAACTCCATGCAGAAAGTCCCTAGGTCAGCATATGAACCCAGGACCTTCTTGCTACCAGGCAACAGTGCTAACAAGTGCGCTATCAGTATTAACATTAACATTTGTGGTCATTTTGCTAGATTTCTGCTAAAAAAAAAGCACTGATTTCTCTCAAAGCAACTGTCAAGAGTATTTTTGAGTTCAGCCATGACAACCAAAGTAGTTTTTAATCCTCTATAGAATAATCTGACTGTTTACATGAAACTAGACTTGAATGTGTTTTCATGTTATGTAATTACCCATTTCCTGTAGGGTCATGGCGGGTCGGTGTCTGTCTGTGAAAATGGGTGAGAGGTGGGGTACAACTTGGACAGATGACCTTGTCAAAACTGAGTCACTAATACTGCAACGCTCATGGTCGCAGAATGCAGGAACTGCTCTGTTATTTTAGTATTTGTTCTTTTTGTGGACTTCTGTTTAATGTTTTTTTTTTTTTGCATATTTTGTCAAATATTCCCTCTGGTTTTTGATGCTGTGCAATTGCTTTTTTTTTACTTACTTTTTTTTTATTACTTTTGGACCATTATGATACACAAACATAACAGCAAAGGTATGGTTTTTACAAGTGGAAGCAGCTGATTAGCGTCTCAAAAGCTCAAATAAAACCTGAACTACAACCCTAAATCCCAGATGGGTTGAAAGGGAGACTTCATGGATGCAGAGCAGGATCAAAACATCCAACATCTGTCTGCTTGGCTTTTCAACCACACAAACAGATGGGCATTTAAAGCAACAAAAAGCAACTGAGGTGGATTAGCAGTGCTTGCCAATAACTGATTGTGTCAACCCGGTCATGCTAGTCTGGTCAGCAGTCTCTTCAGATTCATTGCAAGACTGACTGCTACTGAAGATCCTTCCCGCCCACAGCATCACCCTCCAAAGACGACTCTTTGAAGATACTCGGATGGTATGGGCTATAACAATATTTCATTTCCCTTTAGGATAAGTAAATTATTTTGGTATAATTGACATCTTACACAGCACTGTACAGACAGCACAAGGCTTTTTATAGCCAACAAAGGGCAATGAGAGCCAGTTCCTTGCTCAGTTATTTTCTTTAACATATACAATTTATTTTTCCAATTGGAAGCAAAAAAACTGCATTTTTACACTAATTTTTTTGGGGAAAAGTTATGCATTAATGACCCCTTTCTCTCTCAATTGGGGTCATTAATACAACTTTATTTCACCCCTTGAGAATTTTATGCTGAACTTTTGGATTCTTTGGAACACTTACAAAACAAATGTGGGCCGCTGCAGACCCGGGATGCGCCACGAGAACTGAGGTTTTGGATATGCCCTGACCCAAATGTGTCACATTCTAATGCTTCCCCGTTTTTCCTGCTTCTAACACGTCAACGTCGAGGTCACGAGGTTCACCAACGCGCCCAGAATCTCAGTGCCACTAACAGGTGCCATAATGTAAAAATAATCTGACTTGTTCGCTTCACATGTCAGTGGTCATAAAGTTTTGCCTGATTTGTATATATATATTATTTTATTTTCCATCCAAGAGTAGAAGTGAAGGTGAGGGTTAGCTGGATGATTACTGTGTCCGAACGTGCGCTTGAAATTTTCATTCTTAAAATCTAGTTTCTTTAAGATCCACAGGTTTTTTTTTTTTTTGCTTAATTTACATATTGTGTAAAAATAATACTTTTTTTTTCTTTTTTTTTTTTTTGACTGGAGACTGGCTCCCTCCTCCCGAAGGACCCATTCAGTCACTTACCCTCATGTTGGGACCCAAATATGTGCACTTTTGTTTCTTCCCCTGGCCATGTGCTTCCGGGGTGGTTCACTACAGCATTTAAACTGCCTCTTGTCCCCCCCACCCATCCCCTCCATCACTTTTATAACACTTCCATTGGTGAGAAACTTTCTCCTTCTCCTTCACCCCTTCCGAAAAAGAAAAAAAAAATGTGTCTAAACTGTCAGCTGCCCTCCAACCCAGATGCCATATTTAGGATACAAATGTGAAGAGATGACAGCGTTGTAAAATGGAGCCCGTGCTGAGATTATAATTAACATTTCCAACCTACATCACTCTCCCTCCCACTTCTCCTTTGCTCTCCCCTATTCACTCACTCCTGTACGATAAATTGGGGGGGGGGGAGTGAATAGAAGAAGAAAGAAGAGAAGGGGAGAAAGAAAAGAAAGGGAGATGAAGGAGGAGGAGGAGGAGGAGAGAGTGAGAGAGAGGAGAGGGTGACCAAACGGAGGGAGGGAGGGGGAAACGGCGTATGCTTGTATACAACCCTGATTTCCATTTTTTTCCCAACTCGTAATGTATTTAATTCAAGTGAAACGTAATCATGACGTGTCGTGTCATTAATCTCCTCGCCGCCTCTCCCGTAAGTACACTGAGTCTTTACTTTCAACATATATCCTATATCTTCATTTATCCATTTCAATTTTTCCCACTACTATGTTTACATAGCCCGTGTGTACACTTTTACACTCGGTGGCATGACACAGCGGTGATGAAACATTTCCAAAAATGGAGAATTTAACTGCGACTCTTGTTGCCTTTTTTTTTCTCCCCTCTTCTCGCTCGCGAGCGGGATAATGGTAGTTGTTGATGTGTTTTGTATCTCTCCGCTTCTTTCATGTGCAGTTAGCTCTCTCGCGCGCGCACACAAGGAGAGACGCGCGCGCGCGAGCGCGTGTGTTAGCATGTGAAGTGATTGGCATGAAGCACGTATGTATGGTATGCATGTAAGCGCGCGCTCGCTCGCTCCGGACACACTTTCCGTTGGGTCATGTATGTAAAAACCGGGTGTTATGTCGGTGCGCGCGTGGACGACATGCGTTTTAGCCTCGTCTCATGTCCGTGACGTGACCGTAAAAAAGAGGAAAATAAGGGGAGAGGAAAAACCGCTGTTTTCACCGAAAAAGCCCCCTCAGCGTAACAGTTTGAACAAGTCGACTCGGTAGGTCGGGGCGATTTTTGACGCCACTTTAAAATGGTCGCAAGTGCTCGAAAAGTCGCTCGGAGTGTTAAAAAGAGGAATTTGTTTCAAATTTAAGCAACTTAAAGTAAGTTGGGAGCTGCTGTCAGGAGGAGTGAATTTGGGCAACTCTAATAATAAAACAATGCGATGTTCGAGTTGGAAAGTAAACTAGAGTTGATAGGATTCGGATGTCAAAGCACGAGGGTAAAAGCCAAATTTAAAAAGTGTCTTAATTTTGTGCAAGTTGAGTTGAAGGTGAACGTATTCAGCCCGACTAATTGTCTTTGTTGGACGCACATTAATCGGCATTGTGTGGCTCCTTGTTTGCGAGATAAGCGTCGTCACTTTCATTTTAGCTTTGCGCAAATAAAAGCGTCTCGAGCGACGTTATTCCTTTCACCAATTTTTTTTTCTTTCTTTACTACAGTGTTTACTATCGGGCGTTTAGCTGTCCTAACATCGCCTCGTAAAGTAGCAAATAAAGTGTGACATGCAGGTTTGAATCATGTGAAGACAAGATACGGGTTTCAGCTTTGATGTTAAAAATAAACGTGTTTTTTTTTTTTCCGGACGCTGTGGCTTTTTGGGACGGATGCCGTTTTGAGATTGGCACAGGGTTAAAAATGAAATCCATGATGGCACTTTTCTCTTTTTTTGTACCCCCCCCCCCTCTCTCCTTCTTTCCTTTCGCTGCTCGCTCACTCGCCTTTTTCTCCCCTCCCTTAATCTTTTGTATAGAAAATTTAGGAACAAAATGGAGCAGGGGAGAGAGCGATAGATGGGCTGACATGACACTCACACACACACGCCACCCCTCCGACTTCTCCAAACTACACCCCCGTCCCCTCCTCCTCCTCCGCTGGTGGTGTTTTAATCGCATTCTTTTTCTCTGGGATACAATCTACGGGGCAGGGTTAATCTCGTTTTAGTCGGGGTGTTTATTAGTGCATTGTTTGTTGATGGTTATTTATTTCATTAATGTGCCTCTAATTGAGATGGCCGCGAGAGGAGGAGGAGGAGGAGGATAGAGAGGGGAAAAGAGCGTGCTGAAAATGGTTGCACGTTATTGACGCACATCACAGGGGCGAGGAGGAAATTCCTCTCGAGATAAGGCGCAGACGTGTCATCTGGCCTGACCAAAAAAGACACTCCCGTCGCCCTTTTCTATAACCAATGGAATATGTTTAGGCATTCTGAAATGCCCCATTTTTTTTTCTTCTTTTTTTTTTTTACATCCACCCCCAAAATGTCACACTCTTGAGACCGGTGTCTCTGTCCAGAGGAAGTAGGTTGGCATTGCTGGCTTGTCCTATAATCAGACGATTTTGAGAATCCTTAAACTCTTGTTTATATCCAAGTTTCCTTTTTTCTGTAGGTCTTTTAAAGTGACGAGGGCTTTTTTTTTTTTTTTTTTTATTTTTTGTGAAATGCATTTTAAGTTTTGACGTTTGTTACGTGTTGCACAACACTTAATGGTCCGTTTTTAAGTTTGTTTCGCTTTGTTGCTTGTCAATCAGTGATATGAAAAAATAAGTTTCTACACCCCAGTGTACCTGGTGACATCGCATAAGTTCATTTGAATACATTTATTTGTAGTTTTTCTCTTTTTCCTCCTCATTTTCGTGTTTTTACTACAATTTTGCAGTCAAACACGTTTGCTTTTAACAAAATACACAGATGCAGTTTGTGAAGACAATCAGGGCACACTGGAGTGACCAAATTAAGTTTTTGGAAAAGCATATTTAGGGGTTGCACTTCCTAAATTGGCCCAGATTGGCAAAACTGGTCTTATCCACTGATCTTATCTACCTCCAGATATCTGAAAGTCTGCCGCCTATTGCTCTGCCGTTAGCGGGGGCAGACCCGTCCACCAAGTTCAAGCCGCACGTGCACAGTTAACAAGTCACCCTGTTGCCAACTTAGAAAAAACAAACAAAAAAAAAAAAAAACTGGTATCGGCCAAAATTGAAATCGGCAGGTTATCCTTTTTGAAGATTGGTGACCGGCCAGAAAACTGCAATCAGTGCACCCTTGATTACAATGCATTGACATACTTTTGAGGTCACTGTTTTTTTCTTGTAGACCTGATGGACCACCCACTATTTCTGGCCAAATGTATCTCCAAACAGACTCACGTGTCCAATGGAGGTTATAAGAATCATGGTTTTTGTCAAAGAGGCTAGGTTAAGCTACTAAGAGCTCAAATGTTTCTGAATCCATATAAAAACTGCTTTTAATGCCATGAGTTTTACTAATGCCAGCCCATCAAGTCAGTTCTTGTGTCTCATATGATGTCATCAACCTAAATAAACACAAAGCAGAACTTGTGGAGGTTATTTATTTTTTTTTTTTTTCCTTCAGTGTGATTTTAGGAAAAGTCTGAATTTTGTGAAATAAGTTGTTGAGCTACATACTGAATTACCTTTTGTTTTATGGCCAGTGTGTATTAGAAAAAATAAAATACACCACTGTATAGTGCCTTTAAATTGAAATAGCTTATAAAGCAGTGGCCAGAAAAATGAAAGCTGATTTAAAAAAAAAAAAAAAGTCTTTTGTAGCAGATTCCTGATCTCCAGCTTTTGTAAAGCTTTCAGCTGCGGTTACAGACTCTGAGCCAATTTTCCTCTTTAGGAATAATAATTTAAGAAGACACAGGAACAGCATTCCAAGCTTTTTCTTAACTGTCCTGCCACAAGAGGTCATACATTAAAACATTTTTACAACAAAGGTTTACCAATGAAAAATAAAAACAAAGCTGTCCTTTTAAACCGTCTTTAGCTTCACATATTAGCAATCTGACCAGTTAGTCTAGCATTTCTAAAGCTCTGTGTGTGTCCCCATCAATATGAGTGTAGTTTCACTAAGGAACTTCCAAAGGGCTGCTAACATGTCCAATTTTAGCTCAAGTTGTTAAAACACAAAATGTTCAGCCTTCCTGTTTTCTGGTAAATTTTAGCTTTACTGCTCTTTCTCTGACTGAAAAAAACCCACAGACATGTCTCCACATGTCATTACAAGCTGTTTTCTTTTAAATAGCTTCTGATATCTTTCTGCTTCCTCTGGCGCCCTGATACCAATAACCAGCAGTAAACAGCTTTTATGTTTTTCATTCAGTTACATTACCCACACTGAAGAGTGCTGTTGAAAGTGTGGTCTGGTTCAATAATCGAACAGGATCGGATTTTGGAGTGACTCTAGTGATCGTTTGTTGCATTCCTAAAAAGTAGAGTTGGAAAATGGCACTTTTAGTCACAATTTGGATTCTTTTGAACTTGTACATAAGGAGACAAAACTAGAAACCAGAAGCATAACAAATGCTTATCTTCTACTCCGATCAAGCTCGTTCAGGTCACCAGCTAATTTATTTAGGGCATCTCTGAAAAGCTCAGTTTCATTTGATTTTTAGTCAAACTTCTCATTCTTCTCAACATGGCAGAAAACTAAAAAGTAGGAGGATTAATGTTTTTTTACTTCTTAAACACTAAGAGTTGAAAATTTCCCCCTTCACCTCTACAGGTAGTCTGCTTTTTGGTAACAAGATGATGATGATTTCATGTGAAACCTTTTGCAGGTACTCACCAGGATCCAGCTGCACTAATGAACATTAAACACGGGCCCAACATTAAAAAGGGTCTAATGGGTTTTGCTCATTCAGACCCCTATCTGCTTTTTGTGTTCAAGTAGTGTCCTCCTGCTCCTCCGCCACCATCAATGCCGCCTACTTGCTATCTTTGTGCGCATAGTACTGCGCTGTACTTGAGAGGGCCACACACATACGCGCACGTACACACACACACACACTTATACACACCATCCAATCCAGGTGGCTCCTGGGAACAAGACTGTATGCGAAGGAGAAAGAGATGGAGTAAAAGGGAAAGGAGTGTAGCACCAATCAAGGCCTCTGATTGATATAATTGGGTCATTAGTGCGCCACGGGAGAGGCACCTGCTTGCCCTCAGTTAGGGAGAATCTACTGCATTGTGACATTTTGAGACTGTTGAGAGTTCTGCCTGCTGCTAGGGATTACTGTGAATTTAGAGCATTAGGGTCTTACTGATGTAGCATGACACTTTTCGCAGATCGTATTGAGTTTGGAGACTACTTTTCAAATGATCTAGCAGGGGAAGTGGACAGTTGGAGTTGCAATTTCCAAAATACAACAAAAAGGTGAAACTCAGGAGAGCTTTTTTAATTTTTAAAACGGGGGAAAAAAAGGCCTGTGAACAACTGAAGCAAACGCTGTACTTTTACTAGTCATTGATCAGATGTCTGGCCGGAGACAACAGTAACTTTTAAGCTCATTACTGAAAATGTATCCTGCCAACAATCAGCTTACCATAAGGAATATCACTTTACAGATCTTCTGAACTGTTTGGCATCTTTTACCACAACTTAAGCTTTCCAATTTCGTTTTCCTTTAAAAACATATGTCAAGGCTGCCTTTAGGGGCATCTTGGGATTTAATACCTTGCTTGAGGGCACTCAACTTCATTGCATTAGTGGACATTTACCTCCTGAGCCATGTAATTACTTCCAGCTAATATGAAATCTCATCTTCTACAACACTTATATAACCGATTTTCAACTTGAACTTAAACTCTAAAAGAAACACTACTGGGAAAATTGATTGTTGGCTATCAGAAGCTGTTGACTAAAAAAGTAGAAGACTCTGGTTTGGTTGTGATATCCATTGATATGTTGGAGACTTGAGATCAATTCCTGCTTTTGTTTCCTCCTCCATACTGACCAATAGGACAATGAGCAGGCCTGTACTGTTGTTTGCTTTTGCTGACTGAACATTTTTCTAAAGAACAGTTCAGTGCAAAAGTTTATAATCACTCAACATGTATGTCTTTTAATTTGGGGTCTTTAATGGATAAATGTATTTCAACCCATTCTTTTACAAGGTGGGACAATCATACAATAGGCATTGATTCTCCAAAGCAAGACTTGCTGTCAATCTTCTACTATTCACACTAGGTCAAACTTCTGCACACATTGTCAAATATACACATACATCCACGCAATGATATTTGATGAGATGACCAATAGCAAACCAGACCTTTACCATAGGTTTTTTGTACAACAGTATACACTAGCAGTGTTTCCACTGACCATAATTGTGCAATTTAACAGAAAGACACACACAGGAAGTGTGTTTCCTTTTCGTTTAACTTAAAACGAAAAAAGAAACACAAAACTTTTACAAACAATTGAGTTTTTAAAAAACACACAGTCATCTATTAGAAAACGATTAGCAGAGAAGAATACAGGGATGTATTCCTGTAAATGTAGGAGCTAGGATGTTGTTGTTGTTTTGTCCATATCAAAATTGGTTTATTTCGCAAATCTGCAATGGACACACTTTTTTCATGAGTCACATGAAGAAGAACTGGACATTGCCACTGGCGCAAATCACAAAGAAGACAATGACAGGAAGTAGTTGGAAGACCGTGGCATGATTTTTAATGACTTTTCACGTAAACAGACTTATTCATTCACTTTTGATTTTTACTGTGTTTCTTATTTAAAGGAAACAGAAAAAATACAAAATTGTGTTTCTTCGACATCAGCAGAATATTGGCAAAGTTTTGCGCCCATATATAATGGAAATTTAGCTAGTTAGAATTTGGGTGTGAGCTGTTCTAGAAGCTCTAGAAACTCCAAATTTTCAGACATAACTACTGGTGTCCATTTTGTAGCTTTTTTGTAATGTAGAACATTAGCATCAACACTGGTGTCAGTCGATGGGCATGTGATGATGCAGCATAGGAGTGTGGTGTGTTTAACTGGAGCATAGAGGCAATGTCAATGATATGTATTTTTTCACCGTCAAAAGGGTGGGGAAATATAGATAATATATATGCAATATCTGTAATTATCGGCTATCATTATTGGCCCAAAGATTTTTGTCGGTGCATCCCTAGTTAAAATTTGATTAGAATTGGTTATTTCAACCTGAAAGGGATCCCACAGACATCTCACACCTCAACCCCACTGAGTTAAAAAACATCTTGGGCATGTTGGGCGTCAGCAGTGTAGTTGTTTTATGGACTTGTTCCATACATAAAGGCTCTTCGCCTAACTCAATTGATGACGCAGAGATCTAACAGAAAACCCTTGTTCCTTTAGACCTTTGAAACATTGTAAAACTCCCAACAGTTTCTGCTATACAGAAATAAAACAAAAAGACTGAACTATTAGTCATCTAAGTATTTTTGAGACACACCCATTAGAGTTTACCGGCTGATACCAATTTTCTGTTTTTCTCTGGCTTCTGACCGTGACTACCTACACTAAGGGCTACAACTATCAAACATTTATAGTAGGAAGAACAAAACTATTGCAGAAAAAGGCACGTGTAGCTGATTTATCTTTGAGTTTTTTGAAAACTTTAACCTCTCTAACAATTTTTGCCAGTTCCAAAATGTTATTAAAACTTTAAGAACAGCGTTCTATATATTTTTATAGTCCTTTTGCTGTGTGTGATCATTAATTGTGTATATTAGAACAGAAGGTGATTTCACACTGTGTGTGAGAAAGCACAGGTGCATTAATACAATGTTTTACTATTTTAAAAACAAAGATAAAACAATTTTGAGTTGTATTAGAGCATCTAGCATCTTGCTAGTCTGGCCATCACCTATGCAGTACCACTCAGTTATCATCTCCCTTCAACGCTGTGTCTGGGATTTCTCCCATTGAGCTCGATTTCTCTGACTGAATTTCAGTTAAGTTGATCAGCAAATAGAAAAAGGAGTTGTGAACATTGACCTCAATTTTCTGTGCTGCAGATGAGGAATGGCAGCAGAGGAAGTGAACAAAGCCATTCAGCCCGTGTTGGCCACGCCTTCAAATACTAAGCAATTGAAGTCAAAACAAGAGGAATGTATAAGACATTTTATTGCTAACAGAGACACTGTGGCCCTACTCCCCACACGGTTGTTTGCAGCAAACGCAATTTCCAGTTAGCTTCATTGAGCTAGTGTATTACATCATTGTCAAACGTTAGCAAATGGGTAAAATCAGATCCAATGTTTAAACTTCAATTCACACTTCAGTCCACACCTCAACCAAGCAATTGTTACTAAATAGCAGTGTCCAGACCCTCTGTATGAAGCGAAGCGTAGACCAAAAGGCTGGCCTTTGTCAGGTCTGTGTCGTCTGTGTCTTAGCCCCAAAGTTTTAATCATGCTAATTATGGTTAGCATATTTAATTGTAAATCCTCATCTCTTCTCTGCAGAGAATATGAATGTTAGCTTTCCGAAATGTATTAACTTTCTAAAAAGCTACTGACATTTTTGTTCCGTGACAAGAAAAAATAAAACAGCCACTGTTCTGCAGCATGACTATTCTTGTTATGCTCTGAACTTGGCTCTGGGTCAGTTTTCGCCTTTGTCAGCAACAAAACATTTCTTAGGTTGGTATAAACATCTTACTGAAACTTCATTCCTTATAGAAACTTCCACACTGAAGAGCGTTGTGTCTAGTGAGATCTGAGTTCATTCACTGAAAAAAAGATTGAAATTTTGGATGTTGAACCTGCCACAGGTAAAGTCAAAAATTGTCAGACTGCAGTTAAGCTGTCCATACCGCTGTAAATTTCTGCTTCAAAGTTAAAATGAAAATTACAAGATCATGGTCGCTCACCTTCTTGTTTTTTACTCAATCCAAAGTAAAGTGCTGCAAAGAGAACATGGAATTTTCTGAAGCTTTTTCAGATGCCAACAGTTTGTGAGATTTTTTTCAGTTTTCAAGTAATGGACAGATTTACGTGGTCAGAGCCCACCTCAGTTTTCTATCATTACCCAGTTGAATTATAGGTTATAGGTGCATCACTAAAATATTCATCAGATCATGATAAAGAAAATACAACTGATGTTCCAAAATGAGCATATCAATATTAGGAACGCGCAGAATTATGTCAAGGACCCTGTTCTTGGTAAAACAGAATGTAATTGTAGTTTAAAAATAAAGTTATGACATAACTTTCTGTCAAAGGATCTAAAACATATATATAGCGTAATGTAGTGCGCTTCAAGCAAAGTGTCACTTAGAAGGAGAACACAGCCCCAGTAGATTTCCCCAGAGTGATTGAAGAATCAACTCATTATTACTCTACAGTCACTATTTTTTCTGTTGTAAGGATTCTTGTGTGTGTTCACATGTCTTATGTGATACACAAACTCCACAAGGAGGTCATGGTGCAGGGTTGGGATTCTTGGGACTGTCGTTGCTCAAAGGCTCTTAAGAGGAGGATGGGAAGAATTTGGAAGTGTTTTGGGACTGATTGACAGCATTCTGGATGGATTTTGATCTATGATTAGGGAGGACTGATCATAAGGTAGATGTTGCTTTCATCTGTGGAGGTTCTTGTGTATTCTCTTGCTTTAGTTCTCTGATGTTGAGCCCAGCAGGTGATCTTAAGCGCAATAACTTTCTGTGAGAACACACCGAGTTATTTCCTTGAATCTTTCCTTCTCTAAAGGCTATAAGTCTTATAATTCCAAATTAGACAAGTCAGTCGGCACTTCCCACTCAGCCGTTCAGACGCAACGTGGCCCGTGTGACTCGAAGCCACGGTCTTGTTTCTTTCTGCTGCGGCGCTGTGATGTTTCCGACGTTCAAATTCGCTCACTCAGATCTGGCACTGTCGCGACGCTCCCAGAACGGTGCGCTGAAGCTGCGAGTGAGTGTCAGCTCATGTTCTCCGCCGGAGGAGGAATTCATTCAGAAACAGAGGAAGCAAAAGCTTAAGAGGATGTCAAGAGGAGAGTAAGGAGGAGTTAAGTTGTAAGGGTAGAAAGGAGGAATCGAACCAAAACATAAGACGTTTGCTTGGTGTTCCCTCTAGGTTTCGCTTACAGAACTGACCTTGGCATGAAGAAGCAAGAACCAAAAACAGACAGGAAGTTCTACAGTGTTCTGACATATTTCTCAAACTGGGAACCTACATTCGTTCTCTGCAATCTACCAACAGACAATATTGAGGCAATTTTTCTTCAGTTTTCACACCAAAATGGTTAAAAGAACCACGTTTTCTCCACAAGTAAACCTTTCAGTGACATCTGTAAGAAGTTAACGCCAGAGACCCAGTGGGAGACTCTCATCCTTATCTCTGGTAAATGGGAGAAGAGGGAGGGTGCGAGCCAGGCAAGGTTGAAGTGAAGCGCCAGGGGTTCAGGGAAAGGTGAAATAAAGGAAATGAATACCGTCTGTGGGGAAGTTCGCCACGTGACCACGCCAGAAAGAAACAGGTCCAGATTGTACGGTACCTCACAGAGAACAGTCTGCCTGTGCTTCCTTCTTTCCTGTTCTTTTTCTTTTTGTACTCTTTGTGTGTGTGTGGTCCTTCTCTCACACCAAGAGTTATCCCCAGAGGACACCTTACCTGATACACTCTTCCTCTCAGGAGATGATATCAAACAATACAGCTGGAACAAAGGACCTGAAGGGATGAACTTGGAAAGATACAGTACTGTGAACAAGTATTCTCTCCCCCATGCAGATTTCTTTCTAACCCGAGGAAATACAAAAAGAAGTCTGATAATTTCACTTATTAAGGGCAAAACATTATCCAAACCAACATGCCTCAGTGTGTGAAAACAATTGCCACCTAAACCTAATGACTGGTTTTGACATACTTTGTCAATTGCCCTTGAGGCGTTTGCGATAACTGTCGGAGTCTTTGACGTCGCTGTGGAGGAATGTTGACCCACTCTTGCCTGTGAAATTCCTTTTATTCAGCGACATTGGAGAGGTTTCAGGTCATCTCCAAGCTACTCAATCAATCAGATTAAATTACAGACTGAAGGTGCTGCTTTTTGAGATCTGTTAGTCGGTACCTCCAGGAAGTTGCGATGTTGCAATCGCAACTATTAAAACATATTCCCTCACATTTCCCAAAATTTGCACGGACTTGCTTTTTTCACCATTTTAAGTTTTCTGAAATTCTGACCAATCACCTTAACCAATCACTGCGACTAGGCTGAATTATGACCAATCCGTCCAGGCCCTTTCTAATTTAACTTCCTGCTTCATGATGTCTCTTGAAAGTACTGAGTACTAAATAAATACACGACCAGTATTACCAATACTGACACCAATACCTTTTACTATTTAACTTTGAAATTACATTTAGGTGGTTTTCCCAAAATACTTTAATAAGATAGAACACCAAAACAAACTTGTGTTCTTTCCTAAATAAACTGCAAAAAAAAAAACAAAAAAAAAAACAAATCAAAACAAAATATTTTTTGAGTGGAGAAACTACACTGCAAAAAAAAATAAAAAATTCATAAGAAAATCCAAACGTAAAGTATCCATACGGTACCAATACTCACTTGATATTGATATTATCGATATTTTGGATTGATATGCTGTCCTCTTCTTGAAAGCAAAACTTGCAGAATTTGGCCTGTTTTCTTTTTTCAGAAACCATTTTGAGTCTTTTCTGAAGGATTTACTTCTACTGTGTCTACAGTTTCATAGTAAATTGATTCGCATTTGACAACTCCTCAGGACATGATTTTATTAGAATTAAGGGTGCCATTTCAAGAAGGTCCTTGAAAATGTTATATGCATTTTGAATATTAGCTATGTTAAAATCTTGTTTGTTTTGGAAAGGTTATGTGAAAATTTTCCACATTGCAAGGCCATTTTGTTACAGTAATAAAACTTTGCGACTTTGACCGCAACTTTTGTTAAAAATGTGCCACAAAACCAGTAATTTTAGGCTGCAACAATCACAAAAAAACATTAGAACATCCTGGAAGGACCGTTTTGCCTACTTAATGTTGTCAGACAGGTTCTATTTCAGGTTTTTTTAGAGCGTACAGGTGAAAAAGAAAGAAAGAAAAATGGTTATTTTCTGTTAATTTGAGACTCAGTGAAGGAAATGACTAATATATGGCCATATTTACACTTCCTTCAGTTAAATTACAATCATTTGAAATCTGCTGAAGTTACCTTTGCGCAATATCAAAACTATGTGTCTGATCTGAGGCGTTTGACTGGGAGAAAAAAACCAAAGCCAAAGGAAATTGGTTTGAATTCACGTGCCGTTTGACACCACCGGGTGTAATCTCCGTGCTCAGGCCTGTTTCTGCCTTTTACCAATCACTACTTTACATCAAAACAACGGGAGGTCGCAGAGACAATCGCATAAACCGTTATTTGGCTATAAACGATGGATAACATTACCCAAGCCCTCCTAGAATGACACATATTAAAGAAAATCTGAGCTAATTTTGCACAACTGCCCACACGCATTGTCAAAAAAAAAAAAGAAAAGTGAAATGTTCTCACACCCTGATATTTACATTCACAATGCGGAGCTTGCTGACATGTACAAACCCGCGCTCACCGCCTTCTCTATAATACTGTTGGTATTTAGACAGTGTCATCAAAACCTCCCCGAAATAAACTTGTCAGAACATATTGCCCTCTCGCTCCTTTTGGCAACTATTTACCAGGGATGTGATGTATGACTCAGCAACCTCCTCTTCTCCGCGCGTAACTTTCAAGTCAAGAGGGGTTATCACTATTTAAACCATGCAAATGCGCTCTGATTTTTTAGAACAAGGGCGGTGGTGATGGTGGTAGCGATGGGTGGGTAGGGAGGGGTCATCAGTTACCTCATTGCCCACAAAGTTACGCTGCAATTACTGTAATGACAACATCACTGCGCTGCTTAAACCGGCAGCACCGGCGCTTTTAAGCTGTCATTACCTTGTGTCATTACACTCCCACATGAATGCTGGGAATTTGTCAGTGAAGAGAAAGAACTACAAGAGTGTGAAATCCCTTTCTCTCCCCCAGTACCTTGCAAAAGTATCCACACCCTCTACAAAAGTGGTGTCAGAACGTTCATCCGGTTGGAAACAGTTGCGGCCCACAAGAACTGTTTCCTTTTTTCTTTTTTTTTTTCCATCAGAAATGTGATAAATTAGCTTTATTTTTATCTTTACCTGCTCAATAAGCAAATCGTGCAAGATTTTATTGAAGCAAACAAAATGTTAGGCACAGGTTAGCATAGGGTTCTGATTGTTTCTGTAGACTAAGTCTGTTTCTGACTAAAAATTGCTGGATGTTTGTGGAAAAAACTTCAGAGCAATTAGAACTATGAATTGTTTAAATCTGACTTTAATTAATAAAAACAAATCATCCATCCAAAGCAACCGCCCACTTAAACGCCAGATTTGCTTCATTTTGGAATTCCGGTGGGAGGCCGCACAAAATCTTTCAGAGGGTCGCAAATGGCCACCTGGGCCTCACTTTGGACATCCCTGAAATACTTCGTGTATTTCTTTAGAAATACACGAAGTATTTCTTTGGAGTTTTGGGGCTGACCAAAAACTAGCTCGTAATTGTCAAATAAAATGTTTGTGGTGCACATTTTTGTTCGCCTCGCCTCATTCAGATACCCCAAAATTAAACTCAGTTGTGAACTATTTGCAATTAGCAAAAACACCATCATGGAAAAATGTCAAGGAGAAATCCAATAAAGGCCACAAGATGTGTACTGGGTTCATGTAACCGAAACAGAAATTTCACATGAGACACATAAAGTCTTATGTGAAGAAAATCTAATCCTAAACACACCAACCTCTCTTGACACATGGTGGTGACAGCGTCATGGTGTGGGGATCATTTTACTAAAGATTTAAAGCTGAAATTACCAGTAAAGCAGCAAAGTGTTGAGAAGATCCAGCTCATCGCTGCTGCGATGCTGAATATAATTTGCTGGAAAGTGAAGCACAGTTTCATATCTTTGCAGTCTCTCACTGTGTTTCTCTAAAATTATCCTGTATTTATCTCCATTTCCCTACATGACGTTGCCACCACCATGCTTCTTTGTAGGTACGGTGTGTGGGTGTGTGTGTGTGTATAAATTAATTTTCCACCACATGTAGCATTTTGTACGAGGCCCGAATCTTTAATTTTTGTCATTTGATTTTATTTATGGGTATCAGTGTCAGTACTCCTAAATATATATGCATGCCACACTTTTCAGATTTTCCACATTTATTTTTTGCATTTTCCTCCCACTTCAAAATTATGCATCACTTTAATGTGAATAAATAAGATGAAGCAAAAAAAAAAAGTTGAACAGTGTGAATACTTTCGACATGTGTTGCCACCCGACCAGGCCTGCCGCAATAATCAATAAATCAATAAATCAACTGATCTCATGATAAATTAAAATGCCTCCTTTTTTGAAAAAACTTCACAATTAATTTTATTTGTCGTTTCTGTTTTTGCTTATTTATTTTGGACATTTTAAACATCTTTCAGTTCCAGTATTAAATGTTCATCTGAATTTAAAGTTTATTCATCTTTGAGAACGTGCTCTAGCATTATTATGTCATTGTCGTTATTGTAATTGAAGACAGTCTCAAAACGACAATATCATCATTTATCGCAATAACTTCTGGGACAATTCATCGACCAGGAAAATTTTATTATCATGACTGTTAAAATCAACATAGATCCCATTAAACACACATTTTAAGTCTGATTTCTCCACCTCAGCGACTATCTGGTTTTTTCTTTGGGGGGGGGGATTACAACCTCCACTTGGAGAGCGTCTCCTATATGAACCGATAACGTGAATAAATGTGCCTCTTGACCACGTCTAGAGGCGCTTTAGTCCCCCCCCCCACCCGTTCCTCTGCACATTCCTTGGTTCATTTGCACCTTTTGTTGTTTCTGTCTCTGCTCCACCCGATTCCAATCTGATTTCTGCCCCTCCGCTGGCCCCGGCCCTCCCCTCCCCTCTCTTTCCCTTTCCTCCTCTCTCCTCCCCCTCTTCCCTGCATCCTTTGCTGCACCTTATCGCCCGCTCTCCATCTATCCAAATTTTCTTCATTGGCATGACAGGGACCGGTGGCTGGCGACAGCCGCCGTCAAGGCGGAACAATGCGCTGCGATGCTGATATTCATATGATAATAGCATCAGAGCTAAAACTGCAGAGACAGAGGATTTCTTTTTTTTTGCTTTCTGTCCTTCTGCTCATTTTTATCTGTATAATTGCTGTTTATTTTTCAAGAGCATAACATCTCTTTATATTATTGTGGCACTCTCTACTAACCTCTGTTCCAACATGCCTGTCTTTTTAAAAAAAACACCCCTTTTCGTCCTCCCACCCCACCCTGCAACACCATGTTGACAATCAAATTAAGTCATTGTCATTCCCATGGCCTCTGACAATGTTGTTCTGAAGCTGCCCTGTTTGTATATTTCTTTCTGTCTGCCTCTTCTCCTTCTCCGTGTCTGCCTCCTTTCTCATTTTTTTTTTCCTCCCTTGCTCTTCGCCATGTTGGCAGGGCCCAATCTACCAGCTGATATCAGCATTCCCTGGCACTCTGCCAACTGGCAACACTGCAGGAGAGAGAAAAAAAAAGGGAGAGAGGGAGCGAATGAAAGAAAATTAGTGAATAATAGACGGCGGGAGGGTGCGAGAGGATGAGAGGGGGATGGGAGAAGAAGTATGAATCAGGGAGAGAAAGAAAAGACAGACGAGAGTGGGGAGAAAAGAAGATGGGGAGAGAAGGAACAATAATGGTGGATTAAGAAAGGGCTGTGTGTGAGTGTTCATGTGACTGATATGGGGTGATATCCCTGTGAGTCATAGCTGAGCTAAAATGTCAACTGGCTACATGAGAATCTCTTTGTCATCCAGCCTCAGCGACATACACACACGCGCACACGCACGCAAACACACACGTCCTACAAACACATATATGATCCCGCCGCCATGCGAACGCCAACATATCTGCCACACCTGCGAGCACAGATGTTCTATTGTTTTTGCACATTGATTTATGACCTTTTGTGTTGTTGCGGGCGGATTTGCTGCTGCTCAACTGCACCGAATGATGGGCATGAAAACAACAACAACAACAACAGAAAAAAAAAACAACCTCCACAGCCTGGATGTGCATAAATCCAGTCAAACTGCTGCGTTCTCCAAAAAAACATTTGGGGTGTGTATGTGAGTAAATGAGTGAGCCTGCCAAAACAGAGGAAAAAAAAGGCTCAATATGCTGTATATCACACTTTACGTTTTAGCTGACGTGTTAACTGGGGTGACAGTCGCAGTGCAGGCAACACAATAGTCAAAAAACGCTTACATTTGTAAATTACCTAAGCAAGTAGCCATGACTAAGCAAAGTACAACCACACCCGAGCAGAGGATTCAAGAAATATTGTGTCGCCGTAGAGGCATGCTCCCTGTGCATGGAATCCCGATTTAAGCTGAAAAAAAAATCTGCTACTGTATGTGTGTACAGGAAGGGTGTGTGGGGAAGTCAAAACATTGCGCGCCCATCCTGTTTGGGACACTCCATGTCCTGCGGTGGTGCCCTTAACTTCTAAACACACACACATAAATGCACACCGGTGCGCAGTCACACTCCGGCTAATCGTCCCATATGTGCTGACAGTATGCGGGAGAATCCCGCGAACACATGTAGGAGGAAATGAACAGGTGCACACCTGTTACGCATTGAGGCGCACACGCTCACGCCCACGCAGGCTGAGGAGTAAATGAAGATCAAGTGACGGGTTTCTTTTATGTGCATACATTAAAACGTGGTTTTAAAACCGGCGAGCACGCGTGTCGTTCGTTTTGTCGTTGGAAAATGGTGATGGAATGTGTTCAAAGTGTCTTCGATGCAAATTGCTTTTAATCCTGTTCAACGAGAAAGGGAAAAAAAATTCTATGGCTTGATGCTCAGTATTGCAAATCATTTCCTCTTACACTTGTACAAATTTATCATTAGGCCTTTAGTTAGATTGTTACTAAAATGCAAGATTGCATGAAATTTTTTAGCTGAACAGAGACTCAGGTTCAAAAATTGTTTTTTTTAAAGCTTTATATTGAGATATTTGTCTTGGTTCTTCCTGTTCACTGATTAGGTTTATTTGTTTATGTTGTCCCCAGGAAATTATAGAAGGAGGCTGCCTCAGAAGTGTTTCCCCCCTAGGCCGAGACACTAAAGAATGGCATAACACCAAACACACTGCTAGTAAGTTTCTGCCCCTCCCTTCTAGACAGGATGTATGAGTACCTTAAATAGTTGAATAGGCACTTTTAGAATGGGTTTTGAAAGCAGAAAATTGATTGTAGTCAGGGAGGGGTTAACTATTTTAGTGATTTATAAACAATAAGTTCAATTATATTTTATTCAATCATTGCCTGACTTCTGCTTGTCTTTATCTTTTCATTGATAGAGGATGGATTCTCCACCAGAGTGTGTGTTGTCTCTTGCTTGTGAGCAGCCACAGTCTCCCCAAACGCTGCCATCTCTTGACCACAGCCCTCAAGCCTCCTCTCCTCTACCCGACAGCCCCGTTGTCCTGCCGATCCCCAGCCCTGAACCTTCCCCGCAGAGCCCTGACACCACGCCGTATTTCCCCCTCTCTCCCTTCCCCCTACAAGAGGTCAACAATAATGACTGCCTTGATCTTGACGGAGAAGATTGCGAGGAAGAATTAGATGGAATTCCTCCATCTCCGACCCCAGCAGTAGCTTTGTTTCCAGGAGGAAGCGCTCAAGATGCGGGATGCGACCCCGGTTTGGATTCATCCCCACCAGACACACCGTCAGCTCCTTTTCTTGGTTACGGTGCCCTTGAGTTGGCCCTTTCTTCAGGACAGGGTGGAAACTGCAGTGATGAGCTAGATCTTCAACTGTTCCAGAAGGAAACTGTTACCAGGGCAACACCTGGAGCTGGAGGGGCCTCACCTGGGCCTGCACTCAAGTTTCCCTGTCATGTGTGTGGGAAGAGGTTTCGATTCCAAAGCATCTTGTCTCTTCATGCTCGAGCACATAGTTTGGACCGAGATCGAAGAGCTGCATCACTGTACCGCACTAGACCCCCCTCATCTTCCCTTAAGCAACATCTCAAAATCCATCAGAATCACAAAGATTTGCTCTCCAATCACAGAAGTCGTGCAAATCAGCGTTTACTGCCAAAAACTCTAATCCAGCACCTCACGGAGGAGGAGGATGTCAATGGAGAGGACAAAGGTCTAGATGATGATCTGAAGCCAGACCAGAACCCAAACTTTTTATTGGATGACAGCACACCCTTGACCCCACCCCTCACAGAAGACCCTGTATCTGTAACCTCCCCTTATTCCTCTACTGGCGAGGGCTCATCTGTTGCCATACCGCCTACATTTCGCTGCCATGCCTGTAAGGGAAAATTCCGCACAGCTTCAGAACTGGCGCGTCACGTCCGCATCCTCCACAACCCGTACAAATGCACCCTTTGTCCTTTCTCTGCCAGCCAAGAAGAGAGTCTGGCATCTCACTTACAGGAGTGCCACCCCTCCCCGGAGGTGTCGGTCTTGACAACAGCCTTCAACTGCAGGACCATCATTGACACACCAGTGCCCACCCCAACCCATACTCCCGCCCCGACCCCAGGTAATGCTCAGATCTCATCGGCTGCTGGAGTCTCTGCATCCTCTTCAGTGCCAGCATTTCGCTGTGATACTTGTGGCCAGAGATTTACCCAGTCCTGGTTTCTGAAGGGACACATGCGAAAACACAAGGACTCCTTAGACCATAAGTGCCAAGTGTGTGGACGTGGCTTTAAGGAGCCTTGGTTCCTCAAGAATCACATGAAAGTTCATCTTAACAAGCTCGGCCTCAAAGCTGGATTGGGAACCCATGGTATTCTTGGGAATGCTGAGCAGCAGTCCAAGGGCTCTGCTAGTACACACACCTTGAACTCCCTATACTCAAGCCTGCTCATGGCCCACCGAGGAGGTGGAGCCAGAGGTGGACAAGGAAGGTCTGACAGAGAAACTGGGGGTAGGATCGACATGAATTTAAGCAAGTCTGCTATCCTGGGATACCTTGGCTTGCCCAGTGATGGCAGCGGGGCCAGTTGCATGGAAAGACTTCAAGCAGCAGCTCAGGTGGCAGAAATGGGAAACAGTGGTGGAGGCATTAGTGGAGGTGGCGACCCTACCAGAGGAGGGGGAACATCCAGAGGAGGTGGCACAAGTGAAACCACATCAGCTATTTCAGAAGGAGGGGATCAGGCAACTTGGTGGCAGCTGGTTGCTCGCAGCCTGGCTGTTGCACAGCAGCAGCAGCAGCAGCAGCAGAGACCACAGCAGCGAGGGCAGCAACAAGGTCAGCGAGCCCCAGGTCGAAGTTCAGTGGTCACAGAAGCAGACCAAATCAGAGTCTACCGATCGGGCCTAGATCCCAGAGGAGAGTTGGGAGGAGCCGGAGGGCCTTGGGAATGCCCGGACTGCGGAAAGTTGTTCCGCAGCCTGCAGCAGGTGGTTGTGCATGCTCGCGTCCATGCTCAGAGGCCGCAGACTCGTGGCACCAGTGAAGAAGAGGGGGCTGGTACACGAAGAGGAGTGGGGTTGGGAAGAGGAGGTGGCGGCGGTGACATGAGACCAGAATCCCAACTTCACGGTGGTGGATCCCAGCAAATGGGAGATGGAAGACAGGAATCAAAACTGAACAGCAGTGTATCTCAGCAAGCAGGAGCAGTCACAGGGTTTCCCTCTGTTATTTCAAACTTCAAAGGTATCACATCTGTTTTCTTGTTTTCTTCTTGTTCTCTGCTGTTTGCTTGTTCACACCTAATGTGTAAATTTCTCTCCTATCGTTGTACTGTAGTAAAAAATGTCTATTTCTTCAGTAAAAACTGTTACGCTAACATTTTACTTTCCTTTTTCTCCACTCGCAGGAGAAAACGGCTACGCAGCAGTCTCCTCCATGCCCTCTGTTCCCACCAGGGAGCGAGTGCGTGGCAGAGGGATAAAAGACTGCCCCTACTGTGGCAAAGCCTTCCGCTCTTCCCACCATCTCAAAGTGCACCTGAGAGTTCACACAGGTGAGACGCAGCTGTGGGCTTAATAAGCCACTTTTCTGTTTTTTACCTCTAGAAATCCCTGGAAAGGTTTCTTGAGTGTTGTCTCGTTTTCAGAACTACCTCTTTATTTTTCCACACATTGACTCCAGAGAGCTGACCAGTGCTAATCATAGATCTCTACTGCAGGCTAGTGAGCGGCTCCTCTGGAGCTCTACTCCTGCGCAGGAGTAGAGCTCGGGCACATATTAACAGTAGCTTCTGAAGAGAAAATTAAGCCATGCTGGGGATTTAAAAGCGAGACGGAGCTCACTTCTCTCACTTGCGTGCACCCTCATCTCCTGTGCAAGGTCAAACAAATATAGACTTTATAGCTGGTGATTGAAACAATGCTGGTTTACCTGAGGAACTTAAAAAAATTCAATCTAATAAAGAAAAAAATTAACCTTTTTGTATCAGAGTATGAATGGATTGGAGTCACATGTATATAAACATACAGTGACTTACAAGGTTATCTAAAGGTCTTTTAACCCCGTATCTGTCAATAGGACTCCTGTGTCCTCATTTAGCCATTTGGATAACATGAAAGTGTTTTTAGGGTGAGTTAAGGGATAAACTTTCACATTTTCTATTGTTGCAACTAATTACTACAAGGTATATTGTTGGAATTTTATGTCATAGACCAACATAAATTAGCATAATGCCAAGATGCAACCAACTTTGCATCAAAGATTGAAATGTTTGCCCAAACTCAATTAGATTGGAAGGGTTGAATTTGTGAACATAAACTTTAATCAAGCCAAGCTGATTAGAGGAGTGGGGCTAGGAACAATTTCTCAATCGTGGTTGGGTGTGAACTTTAACTAGGCCATTCTAAGATTTTGATGTGAAAAGAATTAAGGGCTTAAAAAAACCTTTGCGGTGCAATATTGCTTTCAGTCCCCGTCTGGAGTTAACACTAAAATAACAAGAATGCAAGTTAATAAAAATACTTTTTTAATATTTCTTGCCGCTACCCAGCCAGCACACCTGGCTGGGTGTGCTGGCTGGGAAAAAAGGTGGGGCCCACCTTTTTCCCCAGGTGGGTCCCACATGGGAAAAAAGAGGGCAGACCACATGGGACCCAAATGGGTTTGTCCACGGTTTCCATGATGGCCCCACATGGGTTTGCCCATGTAGGGTCACCGCATGTAGCGGTCTTTATTGAGCATAACTAGGAAAAAAAACAAAAGAAGAGAAAAAAAGTCATACAGCAACAGTGTACCAACCCCTGGTGGATGCGTTAAAGACTCCATGTCTGGGGTTCACCAATCTAACGCTGCACCACATGCTCCCCTTAATACACTTGTTGGTAAGAAAATTATGACATCAAAAGGAAGAACCTGGCCTCTCTTGCAGCGCCTCCCTAGCATCGTTAGATTGTCTGTGACCATTTCTTAAAATTTTTCTGTGCTTGATACATCTCATTAAAATTAAACACCATCTTGTCCATTTGCGAGATCTCCATCAATCTCAATCTGTCCTAAATGCACTCTGTGAGTTCTTCAAAGTATTCTCACCGGTACACAACAGAGTCCGATTGTGAGCTGACAATTTGTTAATTTTGAGCTTTTTTTATGTTGTGGATAAGATCTTTTACACTTTTCATATGCAATAGGTTTCCTGCTGCTGACAAGCAACATGAGCCTCTGGTAGAGCCAGCTGTGGTATTTAAACTGTAATGGAACACTGCCATCTACCTTCAAACTCTGCAACTACAGCTCCCACTGCACATTAATAAAATGTAACCCAGTGGCACTTATTAACCCTTAGCTGCCCTAACATTGCACTCTAAGGGTATCCACCTAGTTCAGTCTTGTTCCCACGTTAGCTTCATTGCTCCATATGCCTTGAACTTTTCACATTTTGTCACATTACAAACACAAACTTAAGTGTATTTTATTCATATTTTATGTGATTCACCAACAAAAAGCAGTTAGACTCAGTTGCTAGACTAAACTTTGGAGGTGCTGAAGAGATCCACCAGGAATTACAAATGACAAAAATATTTCTAAAAACTTGCTTTTATTTAAATAATCTGCTCTGGGAGTTGACTTGAATTCAAAGTTCAATTAAATGCAAGTTGATAAACATGTTTGTAAAACAAGATGGTAGGCACTATCTGAGCTGACATCACACTTAACTTGTATTATTTGTGATTTTGCATTATTTTTGTCCACTTCTATGTTTGACTTTTTCATTTAGTGAAAGATGTTGCTCTTCACATGGAGACAAACGTTAAATTTCCATAAGTAATTAAGAACAAATGTTCGTTCACACAAACGAATGCTGCATACAGAGAGCGATGGAGCCTCTATGTCACAATTTCAAAACAGACGCAGCTCACATGGCCACATGGAAACAAAAAAAACAGTTTTGAAATGTATCTAGTCTGGGACCCGATTTCAAAAATATTGTTTCTGGTTTCCCAAAATGCCGCATACGTGTGAATGCACAGCCTAAATGACAAAATCCCTTTGTGGATACACCCAAGATAAACCTAATCTTGTCTCCATGTGAACAGGGCCTGAGATTTGTGGTCAATGTTACATATGTCCAGATGTAATCAGTTTGATTTGATGTACTCTTTTTCCTGCAGGTGAAAGACCCTACAAATGCCCCCACTGTGACTATGCAGGCACTCAGTCTGGGTCCCTGAAGTACCACCTCCAGCGGCACCACAGGGAGCAACGCAATGCCTTATCAGCTTCCTCCGATTCCTCCTCTGGGCCCACCTCCAGCATTCACACATCTGGAGCCCCTGGACTGGTCAAGCAGCGTCGATCTCAGCTCAACCATGGCCCGATCAACCGAGGCACTGCTGATACAACTGTTTCACGGTCCAGCCAGCAGTCTTGGCTCCTGGGCCTCCCAGACCAGCGGGAACATCGGAAGGCTCTGGCAGCTCTAAGGGATGTCGACTTGGAGACCCAGTACAGGTATCTGTCTGGAGTTATGGGAGCCCTGTATCAAGGAGGGATGGAGGGAAACTGGATCAGGGGATCCCCCCCACCAAAGACTACTAAAGTATCCCGACGTAAGCCTCTCATTACTAGTCGAATGGTTCAACCACAAAGTGACAAGGATGAACCTGTGCCATCAACTCAGGAGGGAGGGTTTGAACCTCTGGATCTTTCCCGTCGCACCTCGCCCAGCCACGGAGGGATGGAGGAGAATGAAAGCATTGGTGCCGGAGATGGAGGAGTTGTGTTTGGTGTTGATGGTGGGAGGGATAGCTCAGCAGGGGTCAAACTGAGCCAGTGTTTGTTCTGCCCTTTTCATACATCATCAGCTGAGCTGATGGCCATGCATATCCAAGTAAACCACACAAGTAAGTCCAGGCGCAAGAGGGTCTCCTCTGCTCTCCTGGATGATGAACGCGCCCAAAGGGCTACCAAGCCACGGATGGATAACTCCGACCTTGATCCTCTGACATTATGGAGGCATGTGAGTGAGGGAGAACCCCCAATCCCTGTGGGGCACTGGTCTTCAACTCAGCACCAGATCACTAATGGTCACCTTGAGGATACAGCAGATCATCTGAACGATGCTTCTTATCGTCAAGACTCTGTGGCTTCAGTGCCCAAGAATGTAAGCCCAGCTGTCAAGGAGAAGACGGAGGAGGAGAAAGAAGAACTCGATGAGGAATTTGAAGAGAACATGGAGAGCAGCAGTGTGGAGGATTTACAAGATCGGGATCTGAGGATGTCCCTCGACCTTTCACCAGCTCTGAGCCCCAACCACATGACAGCGGAGGATGACAGGGTCCTAACTGGTTAAAAGAAAGAGACAGAGGGAGTTTCAGCTGTATATGTGATAGACAAGAATTAATGCAAAAAGGCATCCCTTCATAGTTTAATTTATGAGAACACGTAAAGAGTCTTGAAGATTAATGTTTCCGCAAAACGGAGGGAAAAGTGCTGCTCTAATATTCCCTCTGGTATGACTTGTCTACTATCTTTGTGACTGCTTAATCCTCTACAACATACACTAATATTCCTGTAATCTCAAAGGAGCATGGACACAACTTTTCAGGATTTTTGTAGGCCACTTTTTGTATTTGTCCTTCTCCCCCCAAGAAAAAGTCCAAGGTTGATGCTTTTTGAGATGATATTCTATTCAACAAACATCTGCTAAGGGTCTAGCATCATTCCAGAATCTCAAACTTTGACGCATTGCTATATAAGCAGTGTATTCTTGACTACTACACTGAGTGAGCTGAACAGTTAACTCTACAGACTGACCACTGGACAGTTTGAGACTGTCAGCTTCATCTTCCTCCTCAATCCACAGAAAGTTTTCAGCTATCTGGCATTAATTTAAGGCATGAGGTGACTGTTTCCTTGACTGTGTATCACTGCCTTGTTTTTCAGCTAAGTGTTTATCGATTACAGTCCTACAAAACTTATCTGAAAGAAAAGTTTGTATTTTTTTGTTGTTGTTGTAATCAGTTAGTGCCTGTTCATGTATGTTGTCAAAAGAGTCTCTGGCGTTGTCCGAGTCTCGCATAGGTCGCTAATTTTATCGGAATATACAGTTTCAAATGATTTAAATACAATATATTTGTTTAAAGTGGTTCTAGGGTGTTGTGAATAGTTGTAAAAGAAATGCTACATCATAGCGTTAATGTTCTTGACACAGACTGTAGCCGGTTTGTGGTTCTTTTCAAAAGGAATCAAAAGAAGAAAAAAAAAAGTAGGCGATGACAAGATATTTAAAGACTACAAGGTAGAAAAAGGGGCACAGTTTAGAATTCAGTGTTTTCAGCGCTAGCTGGGTTGTGGTCCGTCATGCTGAACAAATGGTAAATCAAGGACTTGAGGGCTGTAGGGGGCAAGATTGAGCCCTCTTCCACAATCAGCTGGCACGTTGTATTAAAAAGAACGGTGTCAAAAATAGATAGAGGGTTGAAAATGAGAAATAAATACAAAGTTGCTACCAGACAAGACAAAATCCGAGAAATAAGCTGTACTTTTGGGATATGGTGACTTTTGGACAACTAGAGTCCTTCTCTTCTTTCTTTTCTGTAAAAAAAAAAAAAAAAATCCCCCGAAAAGACAACGGTAGGAGTAATTATTAAAACACTAACACACATGCTTAGACATCCCAGTAGTATATGTGTAGCTTTTGTAAAGACAAGAAAAGAAAAACCCACAGACTTTTGTTTATTTTCATTTCAAGATGCTTACAGAAAAAGGTTATCAATATAGGTAATATTGATTATAATGTTTGTGAGCTAAGACTAGTTGGAATGTCTATACAGAGCACTGTGCAAGGTTTGAGTTCCCAAAGTAGTTGTTTTTCTGTTGACTCTATCGATAGACCAAACTTTTTGTTTTTTCCAATGGCAGTTTTTGTTGTCATTTTAAATGTGAAAGTGTGTGGCTTGAGTAGATTTACCCCACCGATTAACAAACAGTTGCGAAGTGGAATTATAGCTCAAAATATAAATAACTAAGACTATGAAATAAAAAAATAAGTACCCCAGAGATTTGAAGGTATAGCTAATAAAAGTAGACGGCACTGGTTACTGCCGACTTTTGTTAGTTGATGGGGTATAAGGCTTGTGGAGTGGTATCAGAACAAATGTTTATGTTTGTTGGCAGTGTCAGTCTGCATTAGCATTAGTACACATGTAAGTAAAAATTTGTGTAGCACTACCAGATATTTCTAGAGAATTTTGTAAACACATTATACATTTAGAGGGCATCGTCAGGCATATCTAATTCCACAAATACCTCTAAAAGGTCTGATAATCTCCCGTCTTCTGCCGATGTGCTTCGTGATGCTAACGCTAATACTAGCTTTTGTCCTCTAGATGGAAACTTAGCTGTAACTTTTTTAACATTGAAAACCACTGGTCGTGGTTACTTGTTACAGTCTTACATTAAAACGAAAAAAAATAAGACGAGTAAATTATTTAAGCTACATTTTTAAAATAAGACTGCAAATGCAAGAAGTTAATACGCTAAAGCTAGTTGCTTTCTCTTTGTGGAATCTTTGCGACTGTTTTAATCTTTGACACTTCAACAATTTGGATAAACTATTACAGTTTTACATCCAAACAAAAAAAAGGAAGTAAATAATAAACTTAATTTTAGCTACATCTTTTAATGTTGATGCAACATTATAAGTAAAGGAAGTTAGGATGCTAGCACTAGCTTGTTTCCTCTACATGGAATCTTTGATGTGATAATTTTAATTTGACACTTTTAACTCTTCAGACAAAACAGTTGTTACAGTTTAAGAATAAAGACCAAAGAATCCGAGTAAATGATAAACTTTATTTTAGCTGTGCTTTTTAACACATGCAACAATAAATCCACGTATGTATTGCGGTCTGTTTGTTCCTTCGCCAATTCAGACCTCCAATCTGTACTCCTGTGTCAATGTTGTATCTAGGTAGTTCAACCTTTTGATAAAGTATGAAGATAAATAGTACTCGCTCTACTCACAAAATATTTATTGCTTTTTTGTGTGGATTTCATATTACACCCCATTATCTATTGTGGTTCTGATTGCTGTGTGGGTTAACTTAACCTTAAATTAACATCACATAACCTCAGTGTTTATTTATAGTAAACACTGAGAACAATACAGAACATTACTAAAACAATCAGTGGTTGTATCTGGTACAAAATGTACCCAATGTGGATACAAAAAGACACACTGTTGGTACAAAACGCTGACAAATCTTATCAGAAACACTGGATTATGAAACAACAAGAAAATGTAAAAAGCACAAGATTGCAAGCGTGGGAATTTCCCAGCAAAAAATACTTGAGGACCCTGTACTGCCCCAGCTTAGTTTGACAACACACATTAATTTGCCTAAAATAATGTAACTTAACTATACATATCAACTGACTGTACACCTACATAACTTTAAAAGTCCTCATTTGTACTATACCAGATTTTATAGATTCAGTTTTTGCAACGATGCATAATATCTGTAGAAAGTCCACCATGTTTTACACCCCTGTAACAATATAGTTAGTCAGTGTTGTGTTTCAGTGGCTCATGAAGACAAACTGCCATGAGAAAATAATGCTACAGTATTAGTTTTACTACACATTTGATGCTGTAGAAGATAGATTTTGATCACCAGATATTCCAGACGGCCACAGATTATGATAGACTTCCACTGAAGTCTATCATAATCCATCAGATTATGATAGACTTCAGTGGAAGTCTATCAGAAGTCTATCATAATCCATCAGATTATGATAGACTTCAGAGTTGCAGACTTCAGAGTGCCATCAGAGTTGCAGCTGCAACTCTGATGGCACGGCAATCACCAAATCATATCTACACCTAAACTCACTATATGCAAATGTGGAACTGTTTGGATTCTGGATTCTTAAAACTGACACTATCTACGTCTCCATTACAAATGTGCGCAAATTTTTGTAGGGAAATGAAAAAACTATTTTGCGACAGCTGTAAACGGCATCTTATGCAGTTGTTAGAGCAACTAGCTCTCTGGAGCAGCTACGTATGACTCGTTTTGGGTAAACTGCACTCTGCGATTTTACAGAAGAGCTTTTTTTGTGATGTGATAGCTCTGGTGGAGCCAGCTGCATATTATCTGAAAAAAAAAAAACCTTGAAAAGCAAACTATCTTCCTCCTGCTACTTCCTATTTCGTCTTCTTTGTTATTTCTGCCAGTGTAGCTGGCAGAAATCCAGCTGTTGATCGCGCGACTTGTGTGATGCGGGGAAAAAAAAGTGTTTCCGTTGCAGTTGCGCGAAGTACATCTATTTTGAAACGGCCGATAACCACCTTATTACCACAAAAACTTGATCAAAAACGTGAATTTTTTCGAAATTGTCATGCTTTCCTTTAAGCAAATGTATTTTTGCTATTTTAATTTGCGTAATTTTATGGTAAATGCGGCTAATCAGAACCTAGGAACACCTAGGTTCTGATTAATTTATCTAAGTATCAGAGGACTTTGTGAAACCTTTCAGATATCTTTAATGTATGAATGAGTATGAAACAAAATTCTCATGTCACAGCAGAAATAACTTAGCCACTTCCTGAAACAGCAGAACACTGTGAATTCCACACCGCTGATCCCAAAACACGTGCATTATACATGACTGGAGTGAATCAGAAATCCTTTAAAGATGCCACAAACCTTCATATTCCACACAATCAATATCATTTCTCATAGTTTAGACTTCAACACATGCTTTTCAATGCACCAGCATATATGCCAATATGGAGAGCTGTTCTGAAAACATGTAGTGATGGAAACACTTCTTGACATTGCCCCTCTACACGTTAGGTGTGTTCAGAATGTTCTCCAGCAACATCTGGTGGCTCCGTGCCGACTGTGTGTACTAAATGGTTTGGATTAGGTTAACATTTGGTTCTGAAGATGTGCCACAAGAGTCCTTCTAGAGTTACTGCCACCACACTTTAATGTGCATTAACGTGTTTGGAGTCTGTTTTTTTAGAGCACCTTATGAGTTTTGTAGTGAAAAAGTCCCTTAGTGGTGTCTCCTTTACAACTACTATCAATGCCACCGTGCCTTCTGTTTCAAGCACTTCCTGGTGTATTTTGTAAAACTCACCAAAAGCACTTAGCCTATATCACACTTTCGCTCCTCTCTTCCTGTTTTTCCTCTCTCTTCAATTTCCCTCCTTTTATCATCTTTTCATCACACTGGCTTATTTCCTTATTCTTTCGTTCCCATGTCTTTGCTTCCCGATTGGCCGTTCTCTCCGGTGGAGAGCTGTTTTCGTGCCAGCGTCTCCTGCTCATCAGGCCCGTTGGGCCTTAAACAAGGCCACTAGGCCTCACTTTTACCCCGACTCTTAAAAAAAAAAAAAAAAAAGAAAAAAAAAGAAATCACAGACTATCTAAGCCCTAGGTGATTAAAAAAATGGCTGTAGCTGTAGAGTGAGGCCACCTGAAGTCGTCATACTAATCCTTGGTAAACCAAAGCCCAAAGTCTTTGATTCTTGAACTATGTTTTTTTTTTTTAACATCATGAGGTGCCAAAACATGTCCAATGCGACACTAAAGATACAAACGCTGGAGAAAGGAAGACAACTTACAGATTTTTCTCCCTCCCATTTCTGTTTTCTTTCCATCCCCCTGCTTGCTCTTCCTCCACGTCCTTCTCTCGTCCATAAATCAGTCTCTAGCACCACTCGAAGGTGACGTGTACTATCTGGTATTGAGGCCTTTATTAGAGCTTTTTTTTTTCTCCTTTCTGTTTGTGTGGTGTTTGTTCAATGCCGTCGAGATGGAAAAATGCTCTTATAATGATAAGTATTATTGTTTTTGGCATTATGGTTAAAAAAAAAAAAAAGAGAAATGTGATGTTGAATGTTGTACAGATAGCTCTAGAGATGTTGTGTTTTTGTTTGTTTTGGGTTCTTGTTTTTATTTTGTTGTTTTGTTTTTTTTTAGAGAGCACAAACTTGAGCGATGGCCCCTTCAGCTCCTCCCACTGGCAGATGGGAATAAAATTGCCGGCCAATCATTGTACTGCAGACAATGGTCCTGTCACGATGACATATTGATGGAGGCAAAGTGACGCTGCTGAAGTTTATTGATCTGAGAGAACAATAGAAAAATTTGGTAAACTTTATGCTTTAAAAACACAGCAAAATAAAAAGATGTGTGTCGCTTACTAGGAGCAAAGTTATTAGAAAAACATATTTCTTGAGATAAAGTAGTATTAAATTGTTAATCCTGGTTTGTATGTGTTCAATTGTGCACATCCTATGTGCATGCTTGTGTTTTTTAAGAACATTTCATGCAAAAAAAAGAAAGATATTACTACTCATTTCAAAAGGAAGTGAAAAATGTTCAATTTAAATTTAAATGACTTGACGAGATTCTCCTAAAGTAATCATATCTAACACTCCTCAAAGCTTAATCTCTCATCTCCTGGTTTTACTATAAGGTTGTGGTTTTTTCTTTTGTTTGTTTTTTGTTTTTATCATTTATTGCCTTGAAATGACAAATCTCTCATGAGGTGAGGGGGCCACGCTGAGTTTGGGCTCTTGTGTAGTTGACTGCCATTGCAGTGAGGGAAAAACTGACCTAACATAGTAGTGACTAATATAACTTTGTGGACAAATGGAAAAAAAAATAAGAAACACATTAGAAATAAAAACATGGAAAAAGAAAAGTAAATGTATGTCTTTTTTTAATGCATATCCACTCAGATTTTATATTTTTATATTTAACACCTTTTTTAACACTTTTCAACTTAAAGATCTGATTACCTTGCATGTTTAAACGCTGGGTATGTTGCTGATAAAGTATCAATAAGTTTCTTCGTAATTGTAGTTTTTTTTTTCTTTTTAAAACAAAAAACTTTGTTTTTTTTTGGTCTTTGAGCACTTTTGACTTGACAATTTTGTAACAACATGTTCGGACAACACTGGTGAAGAGGAAGGAAAACAGTAGGATAAATTATGTTCGACACTGATAATAAAGCTCTCATTTATACTGAGATTAGATCCCATGCAAATTAACTATTTACTGACGAAGCCAATTGACTGAAATTTTTCTGTTCAAAACAAAACCTTGTCTTTGGATTATTTGGATCGTCTTATCCATCAAAAGATAAAAAATAAAATAAATAAAAAATATATAATTGTGTGTGACAAGATAAAGGTTTCAATGTGATGAAATCTAAAAAAAAAAATACATAAATTAAATATGGATCCAGGGCACTATTCTAAGGTGTGGAATTCTAATCCATTAGACTTGGAAGAGAAGAGAGCCCTCATGTGGACATAAGCTAGATTGCAACCTTATGTTGTTGCATGTAAAACAAGAAAATTGAGGGCTTCTGCTTGCTGCAGTTGTTTCTGTTTTTCATTACAGGTATCATTGTGACTAGGTGTTATGAGGAAGAGCACTCAAAGGGATTTCTTTAAAGGGATAGTTCCACATTATCAGGACTAAGGCTCAGTTAAGATGTTGTGAGCAGTAAATATCATTACTGCTGTACAGAACTTCATGAGTTTTGGAGCTAATCTCTAGTCAGTAGCATTTCCGAGATGAGATTCGTCAAGTCTCCTGTAGAGTTTTATCCAAAAGACATGCTAAGCTGACACTGATTCGCAACAGTGATTACCCCACATGAAACATGGACTGTGAAAAAGATGTCTTAAAGGGGAAATATTATGTATTTTCTAGGCACATTTAATTGCATAATCAAGTAACTATGTTACATTTAGTTACAATAAAAATGCTATAATTAATACTTAAAAGAAATTTGACTTTTCAAAGTCAAATCTTTGAAATTGGGCTTGTCACTCTAAAAACTCCTGCTGTTTCTGAAACCCCTTCAGGGAATAGTCACAACAGCACTCCTCTATTTACCCTTGAATAACACTTCTCAATGCGACACTTTGTCAGCGTTGCAATAAGAAGTAGCTCATATAATGATGTGCCATTCCACCAGGTGCTTAATAATTGCTGCTGCCACTAGTCTGAAGGAGCGTTGGTGGATCTGTGCCATGGAAGTTCGGTAACTTGGAAACTTCAGCTCTGAGGGTGAGCTGCGCCTTGAAGGTGGGGCCAGGTTCACCCAGGTGTTTTGCACAGCTGAACGGTTGCCATGGAGATTAAAGGATTTCTCAAACATTCAAGGACAAGAGCTGAGCACCAGCTACAAAATGGATGCCATCAAGCTGGACTGCAACTTGGAGCTGCGTCCATGGACAAGCCCCACGCCTTTCTACAGGAAGGTTTCATGGTCAGGTATTTGCCAATAATGAGAAGAGAAATTTTGGAAGGAGAATCAAAGTAAGACTTTTATACCTCAAGAATGCAGCACCAAGCGTCAAGCATGGTGATGGAAGGATCATGCCGTGGGGCGGTTTCATTGCCAGAGTTACCGAAAGATGAAAGACCAGCACTGAATTCTTCAACTTTCAGTTAAAGCAACATATAAATAAAGGAAACTTGGCCAGAATTAGGTGTTCCAATTAGACCAGGACACCAAACACACATCATGTTTACATGGAAATATAGAAATTTACCTTTAAAATTCTACTGTCTTCGACTCGGATTGAGGCAGCCTTTGGTTTATGTTATAGTATAACACACTCATGTAATTCTTCTCAGGGTTGGAGAGTTAGAAAGCTTACAAATGTAACAGAAGTTCATGTACACCAGTTTATTGTCTTATACTTAACTCCACAAGCGTTCTAGCAGCATTCAAACTCAAATGTTCGGGATATCTAAAAATGACCAGAAATACAACGGCACCATCTAGTGGAGAAATGCCTAATATGTTTGAAAAGTTTTAGTTCTAGGCATCAATCCATCCGTCTATCTGTAACCCAGGTCTGGATTCAGACCCAGGACCTTGTTGCCTGAAGACAACAGTGTTGACCAGCTGTGCCCACAGTCTTAGGGAGCAGATTCTAATATGTCAAAACTTAATATAATATAATCGCTTCATTCAGTGTACTTGTACTGGTACATTTAGATTACAAGAGACACAAATCCCCACTAGGACATGCAGACAAATTGTTTTTATCTTCTCATCTCTTCAACTTTGTACCTTGTAGAGATTTCTACAGTACCGCTCAGATTAGTTTGCAATCTAATCCAGGTCGTTTGGGTGAACGTTTTTTATTTTGTTTTGGCATCCTGTATTTTGTTGTTGTGACATCAATCTGTGTCCTTTGGCATCACGTTCCACCTTTTCATTATAGATTTATGTCCTTTTCTTATGCTGTTATACACTTTAAGTTATTCTAATTTTGCATGTAATTACTTAAGATTATTTTAATTGTCTTCTTTTAGGTGAAAATTGTTACTCATTTCAATAATGAACGCTGTTAGATCTGGGTACAGTCGCTAAATTGAGTGTTGCTATGTCGCTCCTTGTTAATATTCACATTTAGGTTATTTTAAATGCTCCGACCTACGTATGTGTGGTTAATAGCTATTATTCTGAGTGGCTTCATGCTCTGTGGATCCTGCTTGTGATCAGCAGATTAAATTTACATAGGAGAAAAATAAAACGCACGAAGGATGTCTATGAATAAATATTAGATAGACGCCAGTCCCCCACGCACCACCACCAGGACCACGATGGATGGACGTGATGCATTGACAATGATGAACTCAAATTGTTTAAAATTTTATTTTCATTGGCAAATTTATGAAATATTGGGAATCGACTAAAAGCATTTTCTAATTAAACAAAATAGAACCTATCTTACTCAAAACGTTAGGAAACAGCCACCTTCTTTAATTAAGGCAAACCCATTCGGAGACCCTTTTTCAGACTTACAATAATTTGCTTTTTCTACTTTATTTCATTAAAAGTATCGTATGTTTAATGTATTGCTGAGTGTGTAAGACGAATAAAAATCTTAAGCGTTTTTATTTTTAAAATTAGAAATACTTACATTATGGCTTACGTCTTAGTGGTTTCAACTTGCCGGTCTTGAACCTGCCTCTCAAAATTCAGAGCAGAAATTACAAAATGGCTCCTGCAGCTGCAGTAAAAGTTCTTTCAGCTGTGAAAGCAGTGGGAGGGGAAATGTTTATTTCAAAAAGCAGGTGGAGTTTTTCAACCATTTCATGTTTTGTGGTCCTAACTCAAACATGTCCTTTTCACGAGAGCATTTACAAGGACTTCATGACAAAATTATGTTTAGAGAAGCATCACAATGAAAACACGAGGCTTCCACAACTCATTTTTTACAGTATTAACCAACTTCTCTTTTCCCATTTTTTTGACATACGCATGACTTTGATCGAAGAAAATAAAAAATGCGAAGCCTTGCACACAATTGTTGGTCTTTAGCTTCCTAAAAGTTGTTGCTACTGTGTACGAAGACTCAAAATTGAAAACAAAACCATTCTTGTGCATCCCTAACGGTTTTAGTGTGTAAACCTAAAAAATGTATTTTTGAAACGGGGGATAAGAAGAAGAAAAAAGTGTAAACAACGTAAAGTAATCCCTATGCGTTCTTGGTTTATTGAACTGTAAAAGGTAAAGATGAGGATAAAGCGTGTCTTCACGCTGTTTGATGGAAGCTTAAACTAGGTTGAATGATCTGGGCTTTTGTGCCCATAAACATCCGTGTCGGAGCGCATCAGGCTGCTCCCCGGTGACTGCTTCAGACTGAGTGGGCGACGCCGCGAGACCGACAGAGCGCGCGCGCGAGAGAGAGAGAGAAAGAGAGAGAGAGCGCGAGCGCTGCTGTTGCACATAAACCTCACCGCTCCACGCGCTGCATCCTCCTTCTCTCTTTATCGCCACCAGAGAGCTGCAGTGCATCCATCCTTCAGAGAGAACAGCATCTTCTTCAGTCCGACCCGGAGAGTCCGCAGTGGTTTTCCCCTCCTGCATGACAACAGTTTTACCCAGCGCTTTTTTCTTCACGGTTCCGGCAGTCTGAAGGACTGGGAGACACGACCGAAGTCCACTTCTGCCGCACAACTCGCACCGCGCACACGCTTCCAACATGAGTGAGGTAAGTTGTTAGAAAAAAAAAAATTCTTTCTTTCTTTCTGTCTTTCTTTTTTGTATCTGAGCGGACTGTACTTCATACAAGTGTAAATCTGAGTTCCATGTGACTGCGTGGCCGCAGTCCAGTTATGGGGTCTTCACACGCGGTTATGTCCCGCGTCAAAAAAAAAAAAAGCTGCACCTGTCCAGAGCTCCACCTCCCACCTCCTCTACCTCGCAGCCCCCTCCCGCAACACACGCACTCTTCTCCGCAGCCTGAAGGCGCGGCTCCAGATCCAGAACAGAATGTTTTAGCGCAGCGCTCCTGAGTCCTGCTTGGCTCTGGTCCCGACTCTGACAGAAACACTGCAATATGCAGAGCCACCGCTGACACCTCCCCCCACCCCCCAACCTCTCCCGGTCCCCACGCGCCGGTGGGCACCGCGGACATCTGGTGGGTCCTCCCAGAGCGGGTCTTAGAGGCTTCTGACATGACATTTGAATTCAGTCTTTATGACAAAATTGACATTTACACAATTCAACGAAGCGCTATGCATTTTGTGCACGAGTTGAATCTTTCTTTCCCCAATATCTTTCCTTAAAGTTTTCTGTAAAATCAACTACTGTAGATGTAGTCAGTCACCACGAGAATTACACTTTCTCACATCATATTGTTGTAAACTGTAACTGGGATAAAATGTATTCACTCACAAATAAGCCATCACATAAGACTTAAACATTCATAAGACATTTCTGCAAGAAACATCTTTAAGGGTGAATTCACACCAGCCTTCCTTAGTCCGCTTTCATTGAACACGAAATCGAACTCTCATGTAGACCAAGAAAGCGAACCTACAAACCTAGGTCTCGGTTCGGTTGAAGTGAACTTTTGATTGAATGCATATGTGAATGCAAAGCGGACCAAAGCAGGGCATTCTGGGTAAATACAACCAAATCAAACATGCGAGTCCAGTACTAGTGGGCAAAATGGCTCGTGGTCTTTAGCCAAAGACAAAAGAGAAATTCTACAGCCACTAAAATCTGACGTCACTCCATTTTTGTTTGCATTCTGTGAAGTAGAAAGTTGGAGTCAGTGTCTTTTTCGTTGGGGGAAACAAGTTTTTCAAAGAGTTTGGATTGTTTGTTTCAGCTGATGCGATTCACTTCCATACTTTACTGTGTCAGTGTTGCCATTATGATAACTGAGTGTACCGCTCTATCAGCTGTAAAGGTACGTACTGAAAAAAACATGCTACATGGATCTAAACATGTGGAACTGAAGAGAATTTTGTGGAACATCTTGGAAGTATGTACATTGCTCTGAATGTGCTCCCTTTCAGTATACAGCACCTGGATTGCGACAAAAGTTGTTGGAGCCACTGTTCAAGTGTGTATGGACTGGGTACATTACTTTTGCTCTGATGCCACCATCTTTAGCTTATTTTTCTCACATTTGAGGATCAACTCAACGTCTGGGAATGCAATATCAATTCTCTATGAGCGCCCCCGTTTGGTCAGATAACTGTCAGCCAGTAGAAGCTGTTGTCAGTTTCTGTTTCAAGCATTCAGCATACAGAAGGGAGTGAAGCATTAGGATTGGATACCATGACAATTTATGTTATATGAAGAGGTGTAAGTTTTACTATTACAAAAACGAATACGCATTGAAGTTGCAGAAAAAAATCTAGAAAATGGTTAACACCAGTTACTATGAAATTTCTGGACGAATCAAACAGGACGTGGTTTTGTTTTGAAGAATTATTTGTATTTTAGTAATTACTAAGTGAGCGTCAGCTAATTCCGTGTGCTCAAAATGACCCATTAGCGTACAGTAGATCATTCAGCCTTTAAAGACTTTTCCTTCTTTGAGTTGAAGAATTTGCAAGTACTTGGTCATTTACAAAATTAAGGGTAAGAGAACTGCAGTGAGTGAATGAAATAGAATGTCAAATTTCTGAATAGCCATAACAAGGAAGTGCTTTTATTTCCAAAACATGTAATGATGCTAGCTTTACAGCATCAGTCAAAGTAGTTCAGAATAAACTAGACAGTATAATACTCAGAACACTCTAGATGAAACTTTAGCACGTTAGCAGCTAACAGTTAGCTAGTCGCACCGTTGTCACGGTAGGAGTTCGTATCTTGTCTGTTTTCCACACAGTTTCCACAGACAATTGAAGTGGCCTCAGTGGTCGTGTTTACCGGACTGATCCGGTCAGCACAACAAGGAAACATAAAAGCTACTTCCTTTTTTACTTCAAAACAAGAGTCTTAAGAATACTTGGCACTGAGTGTCAAGCCTAACGCATTTATCTTTGCATCCAGACCGCTTACTTCACACATTTTAATATCATAAGATCAATACGACTTTAGTTTATACCGTATGTCAAAACCAATCATCTGGCATGTTGATGTCAGCTGCTCAGTTTGATTCCTGTTCCTCTTGTGAAATCGAGACATACAGCAGTATTTTTTGTTCTTCCGTGTTCTGTGCAAAAATGGATTTTGTGAAATTCTCCAGTGGAAATCCAAACTTTAGTAGCCAAGCTTAGTGCCTGTGTACATTTGTTAGAAAACGAAAATCACAAGATTGTATCTTTTTTTTTTCTTCTTTAAGATTTGCTGCTTAAAAACAACCTCTAATTTCTTGCCTCACCACAGCGTCAATCAGTCCCAAACTCTCCATGCTGTTATTATGCATCTCTTTATCCTTGCATAATAAAGTGCTTAGTGAGGCTTGAATCACTGCAGGCATCAAAAGTATGTCTACTTTCTGTTATGCAATATGGGCCTATGCAGCTGGTAAACTTTATATTGCTCTAATGAGTTTTCTGTTGAGATTCCTCACAAACGCTTTCCAGTCGGGAGAAGAAGTAAGTACGGTGAAAAACGAACACAGTTTGAGGATGATGTGCAGCTGGCTGCTCACTCTCGTCTTGGTCAGAGCCTCATTTGCACGAGGATGTAATCCCCCGGCTTTAACCGCCACTCCGACTTGGAAGCAGAAAAGGATGAATTGCGGGATGTAAATAAGTTGCGAGGCTCTTTCAAATTAGCCTCTCTAGAGAAGGTAAAACCCGACACTTATTTAACTAATGCGAAAAGGCAGACTACGCTTTCCGCTGTCGGGAGCCTGGAGATGATAATCAGGCTGATTAAAGAGATAGTCGTGTTATGTAACTTACTAACTCGCACGGTGTGGTGTGTCATATCAGGAGGTGCGGAGATGAATTGATCAAGATAAAAATAGCAGCCCCCGTGGAGTGATTATTTCCTTCCGTCACAGAAGTAGAGCGGCGCTCCTGTGGGAACGCTTGCTCCGTGTGCAAACTGTAGCTCTTACTGTATAGTCTTGCCATTCCTCTTTGATATGTAGCAGATGGTTCCAAAAGTGCACATGGTTGAATGTTTGGAATGTAAACACAATGATGGATAGAGCATTTGCTAGCGACCTCTGTGGCTCATTCCAACGAAAATCTTGTTTTAAATTTTGCTTCCTGCATATGTGCTGAGCAGGTTTAGGTAGGCATGTTGCTAATGCCTTTACTTTGTCAGTGATACCTTAAAAAAAGAAGGAAGTACATCAGCTTATCAAAGTCTTTAATCTCTTCAGATCTAATTTACAGTGTTTAAGTTTAAGTAAGAACCCAATCAAAGTATTGTTTAATTTTTGATTTTTGTACATGTCATAAAATGACCGTCAAAATTCAGAGACACTTTATATACCAACAAATATGACGCTGCTACAGCAGTTAGGGTAAGGGAAATTAAATGTAATTTAATGCTATACTACGCAGACACTCGGTCTGCATTCATGAAGACTTATTCACCGCATCAGACTGACAGCTGACAGCAGCCTGACCAATTTTCTGATTAAATCAGCTAATATTTATTTGTCAACTTGGGGTGCTATTTGAAAATCCAGTATTAAGCATTAACACCATTATCATGCATTTTAAAATGAAAAAATTTTAAATTTAAGTTGATTGTTTCGTATTTCTATGTCACACACAAGCAGGTTTGTGCTAGTGAAATTTATTTACATAAAAATCATTTTTATTTGTATAAAAATCTACTTATTTTTCTATAGATCAGTTTGTTCAGGATTTTTTTTAATTTACTAGACTTTTTGTAAATATTCATTGTAAAAAGTGACACAAACACTAATTCATTAATAATAGTTAATTTTACCTTACTGCTTCCACTGTTTTGCAATGTGGGCCTTTGCAGCAGGTAAACTTTATATTGCTTTTAAAATTATTTAGAAATCTCAAAATTATTATTACTGTCAGTAAATTACACAACTGGTCAAGCAAGACTCAACTAGTAGTTTTGGAGCTCAACTCAACTTGGAACTCTCACTCTCCTACTTGGACCTTACGATTTGGGTGCACTGCAAAAACAAAATCTTAAAGTAGTTTTTATCTAGTTTCTAGTGAAAATATCATAGCACATTTGAAATAAGACAAGCCTAACTTCCAAGTAACTTTTCAGCAAGATAAGGGTGCTTGTTTTAAGTCAATCATTCTTTAATACTGATGAAAAAGTACTAGTACCACTGGCAGATTTTTTACTTAGAACATGGGAAAATGTCTTATTACGTTTTTCGTAAGTGCGCTAAAAACAATTACCTTGTCCTACCTTTGATTTCCACTAACTGGGACGAAACAACTGACTGAGTGACAGCAATCTGTAAATATATAAAGGGCACACATCTGTTAACTTTCTGTTGACCCTCAACCATCTGGAGTTCTTCCAAATAAAACCTTTAGCCTTCATAAATAAGAAAAAAAAAATTAACCTAGTTGTCTCCCAATCGTCTTAGTGCTCTAACAGCTTGTACATTCTGGTACCCAGCTTTGCACTAACAACACTTGGACAAATACAAGCCAAACCCAAAACCTGGCGCATTAGACTGCTGCAGTCATTTTATAAACCCCCGGATAAGCCACTAAGTAGTAGAGTGCCTCCTTTATTGCCTCAAAGCTTTAAAACCTCACCTTTTGACATTTACTCACCGAGTTAAAAACGCCAAAATGTTTAATGCGCAATGTCTGACAAAAACAGCACAATGCGTCAGATATTTTATTCTTTTAGTTTGAAAAACACCTAACAGCAGTTAGAAGGACATTTCCTCATAGGTTAGCTAAACATGTTTGCTATCTTTTAATTTGTGTAAAGAACAGAAGTGCACCTATCTGAGAGCCACACTCAGTTTCATTTGGGAAGTAATGGGAATGTACCTTTAAGCTGAATTGACAGATTTGCCTCCTCCAGCTGAAATCTAGTCATCCAATGGCTCATTTCCTCCTCGTTCTTGTCATGAATGTCTATTCATCTGTCTTTGCTTTCACCCCCACCACCAACTCTTTAAAAATCTTGACTGTATTCTCCTTAGCAACAGCAAGAGGACTCAAAGCAGGGGTATTAACGCTAGCTTGTGCGCATCCGCTAGCCGACGGATGCGCGAAGAAGTTGAAAAGAGACGGTGGATGGGAAGGGGAAGGAGAGTTGGGGCGGGGGTATTTTGTAGGAATATGAAGAGAATATGCAGGGATGGAAATGAGTTTAGGGATGTTATGTAATTCATGTTTGGCAGTAGTTCCACTTTTGACAGCTGCTCGCTGGATTTTCTTTTTATCCCCTTTTGCTCTCAAAAGCAGGACCGCATTAGAACGGGGAGGGAAAAAAAAATGTAGGATTTTTTTTTTTTTTAAGACTTTTTAAAAATAATGTCTGTAATCTATTAGCAGCTTCAAGTACAGCGGGGAGCACACGCATGAAGGGAAAAGGTAGGAGTGAGTGTCGTTATGCTTCGGAAACGTCATTTAGCAGACTCCCCATCCTTCACCAAACCCCCCTCATGCCCCGTTTCCCGGCGAGCCGGCAGGGGGTAATTATCAGGCTCTGATGTGGCTTACAAGCCAATCTGAAGCTAGTGAATTGAATCTATGAAAATGACACTTCTTGTTTCTCCTTTTTCCCCCCTCAATTAGTCTCTCTCCATCTCCATCTGTCAGGTTTTGGGTTCACCCCCCCGACCAATGCGTTCCTATGTATTTTCCTTCCCACCCCCGTTTTCCCTCCAACTGAGGTTGTACAGCATTTTGAAAATCACTGGCTTCCCCCCCATACTCCTTCATGGAGGTATAATCCTTTTATTTCTGTCTATAAATACATTTCTGCTGAGCTTTAAGATGCTTTTTGCTGCCTCTTTTTCGTCCCCCCCCACCACACTTCCTCTCCTCCTCCGACAGCCATTGCAGCAATAAGCCTTGTGAGTGTGTTTGGCTTAAGATATGTACTGTGCGAACGCAAAGAAAACACCATTGAAAGCAGGGCAGAGACGAGCTCTGGGGGAGATAAAGGAAACAAACAGGGACCGCTGCTTTTTAGCCGTGATTTGTTCACGCATCTTACCCAATCTGCTGCCAGTATCTCACTAATCAGCTGAAAACTGAGTGGGACGTTTTCATGACGGAGGTGTGCGATTTGCAGTTCATTTGTAAAATACTTCTAAACGGTCAAACCGGCCGAAGAATTTTGTCTCATTAAAGTCAAACTTACTTGTCCAGCTACCATAGGAGCAGTTACAACAATTTGTTCTTGTGAAATACGACTTGCATAAATATTCTGATCCTTAGATACAAATCCTCACAAAACTGCAATTCAGATTCAAAGATTATAAAAACTAAATGAGTATCATTTGTAATCACAAAAAGTTATTAAATTTGGTGTCGCTGAAAGGTTATTTGCTCAGAATAGGTGTCCTTTTTACTCCAACGGGAAATACGATCAATCACAATCAAAGGCTGTTAAAAGACGATATTTGAAGTGAACTCTTTCAAAATGGGGAGGGCAAGGGGACTTTTAAACATTTTAGCTCATTTTTAATCATTGCTTAATCTTTTGAAGTTTAGTAGAGTCTTTATAGTAGAAACCTGCATAAATACAACAAGAGTTGCTATAAACCTTAATAAATTTGTCGTAGGCGACGACTGGATGGTATAAAAACAAAATGTCTGGTCCCATGACAGAACCCTGAAGTATTCCACATGAATACTTCATTAAATGTTAATGAACAACATTTTTGTTGAAAAGAAACAAAACCCAAGTCTCACAAAATAGTTCATTCAACTCTTTAGTTCTGTTACTAATGAAGATTTTCAGTTTACACTTAATGAAAACGTCAAACCAATAAGAAAACATTTTAATACAGAAATTTCATCTTAATGAAAAGCATGTTTAAGGCCTGCTTAAAGCTTATTTTCAAAAGCTTTTGTAGATTAAAATTGATTAACTATTTTGTGTGATTCCAGGAAAGAAATCAGTTTCTAAGCCTCAAAATCATCTAAAATATTTTAAATGACTTCTTAATTAGTTCTTATATAGGACTGTAGTTGTTTAGCAAACAAGGATCAAAATGAGAGTACTTTTTGAGTTACTATGCATCTTTTAGAGTACTGGTTGTGAGTAACAGAATTCAAATTTGACTGGATTAAGGTAAAAGCACCTTACTTTACCCTCAGTGTTAATTATTAATCTGTTCACATAGGAACTTTTTACTTCTACTTTCCCGATAAAATTATTTAACTAGTCAACGAGTGAAGGAAAGATCTAACCAACCAGTCCACAAAGCCATCAACTAAACAGCAGATCAACAAACAAACCTGTAAACCAGCTAGCTAACAAATAATAAGCTCATTAACTAAGGAATAAACCAACCAACACATGTGGCAGCAACCTATTAAACATATAATATTTAGTCAACCAGCTAACAACCAAATAACAAAACAACCAACCAGTAAACCTACCAACCAACCCTCCAATTAGCCAACCAGTCAACCCATTATCTAATGTGCCAACCAACCAACCAACCAGTCCATAAACTACTCAACATAATAATCAGTTAACTAACCAGATTACCAGTCTGCAAACCGACCAACAGCATAAACTCTAATAGTAGCAAAAGTACCTAAGTTGAACAATCCATCTGAAGTCTTAGCACTGATCATGTATCACTTTACATCAAAATATTAACCTGGAACAAGTTTAATAAATAGAAATTCAAACATTGGGTTATGAATATATGGGTGTTATGGAGGAGTAAATATAGAAAATACAAATCTTTACTTCCCTCAACACTTGAAAACGTCTCTTTATCAATTTATTTTAATATGCTGCAGAAACAAGAACATGGGCTGCACAGTGGCGCAGTTGGTAGCACTGTTGCCTTGCAGCAAGAAGGGTTCGATTCCCGGCCTGGGGTCTTTCTGCATGGAGTTTGCATGTTCTCCCTGTGCATGGTGGGTTCTCTCCGGGTACTCCGGCTTCCAAAAACATGACTGTCAGGTTAATTGGTCTCTCTAAATTCTCCCTATGTGTGAGTGTGTGTGTGTGTGCATGGTTGTCTGTTTCTGTGTTGCCCTGCGACAGACTGGCGACCTGTCCAGGGTGACCCCGCCTCTCGCCCGGAACGTTAGCTGGAGATGGGCACCAGCAACCCTCACGACCCCACTGGGACAAGGGTGTATAGAAAATGGGTGGATGGATGGATGGAAAAAAGAACATACAATTCCCTTCCACATAAGGCTGAAAACAAACGATAGCTCCGATAGAGACATGTCCAGATGACTTAAATAAACTTGAAAGATGAACAAGATGTCACAAAAACTAGAACCAGAAAGGTCATGTTCATATTTGTGGAAAAACAGCTTACACTTGGTGACATTTCACAAACTGCCATTAGACCTGTCAGGTTGAGCACATAGAACACTAACATTTACTTAAAGTGTCTTACTTAAGGAGATTCCTGTGTATTTATGTGAATTTTTGTTACCCTTGGCTGTAACGGTTACTCACGTGAGACTGAAACCGTTGATTTAGACTCTTAAGTAAACAAAACCGCGTTTTAAAGAAAGCAAAAATATTTTCGTATTGCGCCAACCTCCAATTCCAATCAGCCTCCATGAGCCCCAGCTATTCCTGAGTCCCTCTCACACCACGCAGACCCCCCGTCCGCTCACTTATATAAAGCCATTAACTGGCATTGTGCTATTTTTAGTGGGCAGGTACAGTGTGTTTCAGCATGAGATGAGATTGTTATGGCGAGCTGAGCCGCAGATTTTAACAGGCTCTGCTCTTGAAACTCAAAGTGGTCACGCAGTCGGAGGTAACATGTGGTGAGATGATTAAATTCATCAGGGTGAAAGTTTGGCTTTTTTTAGCCCTACATCACATATAGTTTTTTTTTTATCATATCCTTTCATTTTGATGTATAACTCTGTTGCCAGTTGGGCTGCTTTAGAACACTTTGACTGGAAAAAAAAAACAAAAAAAAAACTGTTTTTCCCAACATTTGGTGGCTTTTTAGAAAGCGTTTAGAGGAAAATTGTTACTAAATTGTTATTGTGCTGGAGAAAATCACAAAACGTCTAATAAAATGCCATGTTATTGCACTAATCTTATTGGTTTATTTATTTTTAAATCTCTAGAATCTGTCGAACATGACACCATCAATTATTAGTGTTTAGTTAATCAAGTATCACTATTTAGTAGTATCGCAAAAAACAGAAATCCCAGGTCAACATCATGGTATGAAAAAGACATACGGTCAGATCTACTACAGCGTTGTTAGTGAAACAGGTTCATGTTACTGACCAAAATCAGCAAAGATTAAGAAAAGTGTTCTTAAAAAGGCCAGTGGACCAAATACTAATCCTGGAAGTACACCATTTTATATGAATTTCTAATTGGCCTATTAGTTAAAACATCAATCAAACTAATAAACAGTCAGCAAAACAGAAGATAAGAGATAAATCACTTTTGCTACCTGAATCCAGTTTGCAATATCTGGATATGCTGATACCAATTTTAGCTGATTCTGTTTTGCATTTAAAAACTACATGTTTTTTTTTTTGGAGTTGAGCAGGTTTTACATTATGTTTGGGCTGGAAACTGTCAGTCAAACATGGCAACCCTGTTTTAAACAGTAAGAGAAAGATTTCCATACACTGTAAATGTACATCCTGGACAGGTTGTAAACACACAGTATACAACCTGACTAAAATGTCTACACTGTAGAAACTTCAGTCAAAACTAAAGTTTCTATAGTTTCGTATCCAACTAAAGCCTTCATGACACAATGCATAAGGCATGTAATCTTTTAAAGCCGTGTTCCGCCACAGGCTACCAGCATCAAACCAAATTACATCTCAGAGCTCACCTGTAATTCGAATTATATTCAACTCTGAATTTCATTTGAAGATGCAGAGCATCAGTTAGAATTACCAAGAGTGTGCCCTAAAAGCAGTGGACAGAAGTCCAGAGGGAGGGCGGGAGAAGGAGCAGTCTAATCCGTTTAATGTACAGTAAGCGCAGGTATGAGCAGATGTTCAGTTTACACACTGAACATCATACATCTGGCCGCGCGGTCAAACACAGGCTGCTAGCAGAGGAGATGTGGGGGTGGAGGGTGGGGGATTAGTACAGTGATGGAGAGTGCAGGGGAGATGGGATGGAAAACAGCAACTGGGTGGGTGGAAAATTGAAGAGTAGAGTGCAGGAGAGGACAAGGAGAAGAGACAATAATGAGAGGAGCGTGAATGTAGCCCAGGCTACGAACCGGAGGGGATCTGAACACTAAGGTGGACGAGAAAAGACCAGCAAACAGCATATGTTATGTAAGAGGACGGGGGAAAAGAGGCAGAGCTCAGAGATGCATAATTACACAGAGAAAGCCCCAGATCCCATGTTTTCTTGGCATAAATATGAAAAAAGTCGCTCCTCTCTAAATAAATGTGTCGTCCCTCTGGAGCCAGTGGTAATGAATCTGGCATGTCAGCTTATTTTGACATGTAATTATTGCATCCCTCCTGGGCTAGTTAACACCTTTAATAGTGTTCATTTATCTTTAAAGCCGACATTCTGACAACCTTCTAGTTTCATCGGTATGTAGAGACAGAGCTACAGTTTTCTGCCTCACCGTAGAGAACTCTAAACTTCCTGACGTTACACTAAAGTAGATTAGGTAATCAATTGGCCGGGTTCTGCAGACCCTAAAGATATCATCGTTCCATCTATATTTAATATGCTTTTCCATACGAGGCCATGGTAACATCCCAGAACCTACACAGCTTTGTGGAGTGCGTCTGACTCACAGCGTTTACCCACAGAGCTGTTTCAATGCTGAGTCTACATGGAGGCTTCATTTAAAACCTGAATATTCCAGCCTAGATTGACAAAGTATTAAAATTCTAATTAACTATGCACAAATATACAACAGTTTCACTTCATTTTTATGTTTAGGGATTGAGAACAACGATCACTAAAAAAGGAACAAAGTCCTAAAACGCCTAAATTAGCTGAGAGTTAGTCTAGCAGCTACAACTGCGATAATATTCCTTATTATTTAGAGGGCCATCAAACTCTGATGGCACGCTAAGATCAAAGGTAAAAATACCAAAACTGTAAACAGAAGTACCTTTAAATAGATTTACATATGCTAAGGACTTGCTAAAAGAGGTGTATATGTCCAAATTTCAGTAACTGCATCCCTCAAAGTCCATATTTAAAGTTTGATTAAGTCACAGTGATGCAAAGAAGGCCACAGTCTAAAAATACGTTGTACTTTTACCCGGATTTGTCTGGCATATCCTTCAGTCCATTTTTGTTCTAGTAACAATGGCAGACGAAGCAGGAGCTAGAGGACAACAGCTTTTAAAAAAGGATTTTAAAACTTAAAGCTTTGATCACTTGTCATTTCTACAGACATGGTATAAAGTATGTTTTATAAAAAACTTTTACACTACGCAGCCGCGGTGAGCTGCTATCAACCCGCATCCTTTTAAAATGTCCTCGACCAGATACTCCACCGTTTTTAAAAGCAAAATCTCTCGTATAAATCTAGATGTGAGAGGGAAGCTGCAAATCCCAGGCTGAACAATGTTAGTGAGGATGAATACAGGCAATTAAAACAAATGTGTCCATCGTGGCGCAGTGTGCCGCTATATGATATTAGACAGAATGGGTCAGGAGAGGAACACCGCAGACCCGTAAGAACCTAAAGAACCAGACATCAGAGTTTCTTCATCCCCCAGTCATCTCCTGAGGCTGATATGGTGGAGAACATTTAGCTATGATAAAGTTTCTTATTGTGCTTTTACTAGACTGTTAGATTTGATTATTTGCCTTTTTAATGTATAGTAGTATCAGCCAAAATACTATAAATGGCCATTTAAAGAACAAATCATAGAAGTAGATTAACAGTAAATACATAAATATTTGCTACTTTAAAGGTTTGTTAGGACTTTCTGTATGTTTTATTTTGAAATGTTAATATATTTTATGAATTCAGTGTTCATTTATGCACCAGACACAGACCTGCAGCCCAGGGGCAGATCTAGATGGAAGCCAACTCTTGATGTTCTGGGGCTGGCGGCAGCACGGACTTTCAACTCCCTCCAAATGTTTTCCATGGGGTGGAGATCTGGAGACTGGCTAGGCCACTCCAGGACCTTGAAATGCTCCTTACGAAGCCACGCCTTTGTTGCCCTGGCAGTGTTCTTGTGATCATTGTCATGCTGAAAGACCAGCCACGTTTCATCTTCAATGCCCTTGCTGATGGATGGAGGTTTGCACTCAAAATCTCACAATACATCAATAAATCTCACAGTTGTCCTGGTACCTTTGCAGAGAAAAAGCCCCATATACCCCCATGTTTCACAGTTTGTATGGTGTTCTTTGGATGCAACTCAGCATTCACTCTCCTCCAAACACAAGTTGTGTTTATACCAAACAGTTCTACTTTGGTTTCATCTGATCATATGACATTCTCCCAATATTCTTCTGGAACATCCAAATGCTCTCTAGCAAACTTCAGACGCGCCCGGATATGTACTGGCTTAAGCAGGGGGACACGTCTGGCACTGCAAGATCTGAGTCCCTGGTGGCGTAGTGTGTTACTGACGGTAGCCTTTGTAACTTTGACCCCAGCTTTCTGCAGGTCATTCACTAGGTTCCCCTGTGTGGTTCTGGGATTTTTGCTCACCATTCTTGTGATCATTCTGACCCCACAGGCTGAGATCTTG
>CAEGAE010065774.1:0-20150 GCA_903067095.1 Girardinus metallicus | reverse complement strand
TGATTTCTCTAGCTTATTCCAATTCAATTGATTATACCCGTTGTTCCCTGCTAACTGTTTTCTGGGTTCCTGCTGCTCCTTGTAATTGCGAAGCAGATTCAGCCCCTGTTCCCCCTGCCGTTTTTAAATAGAGGGAGAGCAAAAAGCAGACTTTTACAGCTGAATTCACTCTGTTCCTGTTCAGCAGACAGAGCCTATGGATGAAAATCTGAGACAAAGACTGGTGGAAGGCAGTTCTCTTTGCTGAATTTAGATTAACCCCGACATTCACACAAGTTAAGAAACACAGAAAGGTTTGCATGCTTGTTTTGCTCCCACAATACAGTTGTGCTTTACATACCCCCTTAATTAAAATCCCACTTCCCTTGAAGAGAACCAAGAGTTTTATTTTAAGATGAAAGTAAAGTTTGATTTTTATTTGGAAATCAAAGTCCCAGACCTTGAAGGGTACAGAACCACAAAATCCCTGTTACTTGAAGTGCCATGTCATCTGCTGGTGCTGGCCAAATGTGTTTTCTGAATTTCACAATTAAAGTCATCTGGGAAATATTACAAAACCTCATGCTTTCTTCTGACAAGCTGTATGGAGATGCTGATTTAATTTTCCAGCAAGAATTGGCACCTGTTCACAATGCCAAAGGCACCAAGGTGACTCAATCACTGTGGTGTTACTTCAGTTGATTGGTCAGAGAGCTTGACTGATATGAACCAAGGAGAAAAAGGGATACTGCCAAGAGAAAGATGAGAGACCCCAGACCCAACAATGCAGATGATCTGAGGTCACTATCATCCTGATCCAAAATGAAACTCAAACAAGTATGGAGTTCATAGATATGAACATACTTTTCAGGAACTTGACATTTCTTTATAAAATAATATTTTTTAATTGATCTGATTCCAGTGTTTGTTGTGGTATTAGTAGCCCCAAGATGCAAGACACAGTTGCCATCTTCATTACCATGCTTGCAGGCCAAATAAGCATACTGTAGAGATTCATACGGTCTGGATGAAATGATCCATTACATCACATCATGTTATAAGGTAACTGAAAGTAATAGATTACTAATTACAGATTTGTAAAACTTCTGATTGACTTACAAGGGCTAAGTATATAAAAAATAGTTGTTACTTTCACCTTTGCAAAATCCCTGTTAGTGGTGAAGCATTAGTGTTTCCTGACTAATTAGAATATTTTCAACACCCACACATTTTTCTAAGGAGCTTCCGGTTTAACGGGACACTCTGGCTGTTCCACCTCCAACAATTCACTGCACCAGACCAGAGGATTAAGAATATCTTTGGATTTTGGCACAATAGTCTTAAAATGCTGGGGGAAAAAGAAAAACATCTCAGCATAACCATAAAATGAGATTCTCCCGCACTGTGTGCTAGCTGCCATGGGTTCCAGCAGGTATAATCCCATTTTCTTCAAAACATAATTTTCAGTGCTTGCTTCTCTGAAAAACAAACGATAAATGCCTAAGTGGTAATTTTAAGATTTCAGGTGAAGGCCAATAAATTGCTTCACTGATGGCGCTCGCGCACATATTGCGCCACAGCTTTATCACATCTCTCTGGAGCTCTGCGGCCAAATCCTCCCTGGGGTGAAACACTGGCTGAAGGCGGCAGACGTGTTGCGAGAACTGGTGGTATTTCACTGTCTGGCAGCCCTGTAATTGTTTCTGTACTCTCCAAAGACCTTACCCTCCATAAGAGAAATAACCTAGATATGCAAATGTGTATTCCCAATTAATTTCATTCATATAATTATGTAGAGGAAAGAGATTGGGTTGGGGAAGAAAAAGAAGTGTTACCTTGTGCCAAGTTGTCCTCCCACTTGAGCCCTCCTGCTCTACAGGGTACAGCTAAATTAGCTTAAAATATTGAAGCATGCTTGGCTGCCCAGATGAGCATCAATTATCTCTAACATTTTAATGTGAGGTCTTCAGAGTCTGAAATCAACAAACTGTGCTGCTGGCAGAAATCAGTGCAAGAGGTTTAAATCCAGCGGCTAAGTTCCTGAACGTGACCCCGTTTTCAGATGTTCTTAAAGCTTAAATTAAAGTAGAGCTTTAATGTGAACCAAAGGGCTGCTCAGCTTAATGCTCCTTATAAAGGAGCTGATCTAAACTGAGGATAGCAGTCTTTGTTTGGGACAAGAAAACATTCACAGCTGCTGTGTATTTAAGAAATGACCTCAAGCAGTTTTTAGAGAAAGCAAAACTTTGTTTTGGGTTTAATAATGTATCATATGTGGGGTATGATGTGTCTTTGAACAATTATGATGAAAAATATTTTTACTGCACCAGTGATCACGTGAGAAAACATTTCCACACAATTTAAAAACAGAACTACAAAATTTGCTTGTAGAACTTTCAATTTCAGGAACATCATTTTCAAATGCCAAACGGTGACATGATTTTTGCTGTCTGATTATTTTGGTAAATGCCATCCTCATTAAGGTCTTCTCATCAACTAAACCAAAGGAGGCCTCATTTGTCATTGTGAACACTTGGAAAAAAAAATTGCACAATTATGAATCATCTGCAATCAACCATTTTGATTTTTTTTTTTAAATGATTGTCATCCAAATAAACATGTATCATCAGTATGAACATTTTGAAAAAAATATTAACGTCTTCACCCTGAACATCCATCAGAGCCCTGGTCAGTTATGTATGAATGATTATAAGTTTATCATAAAGTACAGTGATGTATTCCTCCTCTTAACACATTTACTTAATATTTATAGAACCAATATTATATTTAAACCACCAAAGATGAGGATTACATTATTTACAGAGGTAGTTGGCTTTTTAAATTAATTACTCTTCGTAAGAATGGCCAAACTGCATCATAATTCTGAAATGTTGACACCCAATGCAATATGCATTTGAATTTTGAAATCCTTAGAGTAAGAATGCAGAGTTTTTTCAGCCAGGAGAAGAGGATCCCAGACAGTTTCCAACAAAAAGTGAGCTTCACTGCTGAAAATAAAGTTAACTTTTTCAATAATCGCACGCAAGTATGCACCCACGCTCACACTCACACACACAGCTTGTATTCTTATTGGAAAGCATGGGTTGACTTAGCTCACAGGTGTCAAACTGAAGTCTTTAAGGGCCAGTGTCCTGCAATTTGTAGACGTGTCTCTGTGCCAGCACACATGGATCACATAATTAGGTAATTATCAGGACTCCATGGAAGCAGAGTTCAAGATGAGATAATTCAGTCATTTGATTTAAGTGTGTTGGACTTGGGACATATCCAAAAGTGTGCAGGATCTTTCCCTGGCCCTCAAGGAAAGAAGTTTGTTACTGTGTCTCAATTAATTAACATTCTTTTAATTAATGTTGATGGTACATTTTATTTGTTTGCGACTTTTAAAACTCACAAGGATGCTTTACAAGAAAAAAAACAACACAAGAATACACAAAATATGAAAGCAGAGGTAAAAACGAACAAAAAAGATGTTATATCTTCACGAATAAAATGACAAGATGAAATAGAAACCATTGCCCTAAAATGTCATCAAGCAATAATTTTGAATTGCAGCACTTTCTGGACCAAAACTAAGAGCAGCCGATGTGATTCACACGAGAACAGAAGTTGTGATGAACAAACTTTGGATGAATCGCATTCAAGTGGTATTCTGAGTTTGGTGCATTTCACAAAGTTAATGGAGCAACAACAACATACATGAGGCTGACATATTTACTCTTTGCTGGTAACAAACAAACTTAAGAAACCCTCAGTATTTCAACTGTGGCACTCAGATGCCAATTAGTTTGCCAAGACAATTAGAATATATGTAAATGCTCCGAATTAATTAATCCCATGACACACGAAGACTAATTAGCCAGTAATCCCTGACTCCTTTTTTGCTCCATATTTAATACAAACCCACCCAGTCCAGATACGGGGACAGGAGATAGAAAAGTGTGAAATCTGTAAGAATAATTATTCTTTTAAACGGATGTGGTTTTTTTAACTATATTTGCCTAATTAGTGGTGATACAGTTCTGTTTTTGCAGATGTGCATTTTAAGATATCTTCTAGGACTAAGGCAAACCAACAAGGACAAGCTTCATGTTAATCAAAATATATGCACTTTAAATTACAGTTGTAATTAAGGCAAGCAATAATTATTATGAACATGGTTCTCTGGTGGTCCATGAGCAGCTTAAATGAGACAGAAACATAAATCATTTATAAGAATTATGACAACTGAGGATCTTTTAGAAGTTTGTTTTTTTAACAGTATTGCTTTGAGTTCTTACATTTCTGCATCTTTGACCAAATTCCCTGCTTGCTTATGTTAATGTTCATTTTGTGCACTCACTGTTTTTTACAAAACCAGTGTTGCTATAAATGTGCATTTTGCTCTCATTTGTGGAAATTTTACAAAATGTTGATTTGAAAATGTGAAAGCAACCTAAGATTTATCGCATTTGTGGACCTTCAAAGACTGTATTCAATTAACAAACATTATGGACTAATTCATAGATTGAGAGAACATCAAGCTGCACATTATAAGCAGAATCTATTATGACCTGCCAAACTCTCAAACAGCAGAACTCTTGGTGATGTCATGACTGGAGATGCCCAACTGCAGTTTCCTAAACCTCACAACAGACTGCCTGCTGCTTTGTACATATTGGTAGAGGGAAGATACATTTGTCTTTGCTCACATTATATGAAAATTTAAATAGAATGATTTAAATCTTTGTATTACTGTAAATTCTGAAACACTGAAAGCAATTTAATTGCCAGGACCTTTAAAAACACACACAAACAAACAAACAAATTTGGTTTTGACCTCATTTGTTCAACTTCACCTTGACTTGGTTTAAAAAACGAAAACAACAAACAAATCGACAAAGAAACCATGCAGTTAGAGAGATTTCTGTTTTTTAAATATACGACCAAAGTTAAAAATTGTGATATATGATCTCATAACATTTTACAGTGTATTTAAATAGACGTGATGTAACTATTACAAATTATGTAATGTTCTATGATGCATTTGTTTTGGTTTTTATGCTGTCCCGTTGTCACACAAAGTGTTTTCTTTGTTTATGTCAAACTTGTTATTGTCATTGGCTGAAGGACTTTTAGTTCACTTTTTTCTCTTTTATTCATCTCATGTATTGGTTTGAATTCTTGTCAGTATAGTTACTTTTCTATTTAGCTATATTTGTAGTCTTGTGCACTGTATTCCAGGTGGCCAAATCAACCTGGTCTTCCTCTTTTCTAAAGATCTTCTTCATGCACAAACTTATTTTAGTTTTCCTTTTTATATATTTATATCTAAAATGTCTTGATTGAGTGCAAAATGGAACTGAAGTCAAATTACTGGTTTGTGCGAACAAACTTGGCAAATAAAACTGATTCTGATTTTCTTCCTGATCATAAATTGCTTTGTAGCTGCTGAGTTTTTCTTGTTACTTTGAAGCTTAGTTTTGTTTTGTTTACTTGCTGTTTTATGTGATTTTAGTGTTTACTGGTTTTGTCTGTTCACCACTCAACTTCCTCCGTTAATGCTGCCCTACAGCTGTTTCACATTAAGTTAATCAATCTCACATGTTGCGTCTCCAGCAATTACCTCCGCAAACAGTACATTTACTCTGTCTGCCAAGTCATTTGTCAGACTTTCCAGTTGCCATTCCTGTTTCTGTATTCCCTGCCCCACGTCTATGTGTACTATCTGCAGCTTTGTATTGACATTCACTTTTAAGTTTTCTAAAAAAGAATAGAAAAACCTTTTCTTCGTCATGCCGTTAGATCTCATTAGTTTTCAGCTCCACACATACTTTCCATCTATCAGTGAACTTGTTCCCTGTTCAGTTTTCCCTCCTATCATTGAATTTTTACCTTCTCACGTCATTCCTTTTTGTCAAACCTGTTTGTTTACCACTATTTTGTCAATTTGTTCTGTGTATTTCAGAAGTGGCGCTTGGTGAATAAAACTTCTCCACATGTAACATTTTTGTGTTTTTGGAGTTTCGCATTTCCTGTTTATTAAATTCAGAAGGGTTTTTGTGTTATCCCACATAACATCTGTCATCATTTGGTTTCTTTTTCTCAAAATTGAAGAATTTTTCTCAAAATTGAAAAATTTGTGATGCATAACAAAAATTTGGCCCATAGCAACATGTTGCTATGGGCCAAAGCCCATAGCAACATGTTGATTAGACCACAAGAAAGCCTGAAGAAATGTTGATAAAGCACCCCTTCTAATCTAACAGAAGTCTTGCAAAAGAAACAAAATAATACTGCAATGTTTAATGTTTAATGTTTTGCCTTTCAGCAAAATATAAGGATCTCTACTGATATGCTGGAAAGTATGATTGGAAACTTAAGCAGAGACAAGAAATCATCCTTAAGCTTGTTCCTTCTCCAGGAAAAATAAGACACATTAGATCCCTGTCTGCAATAAACTACATTCAGTATAAGCAATCATTTAGGTAATGGGAAAAACATTGGTAGAAATGTGTTCAAATTTCCTCTGTGTGTGATTTAAATCAAATTTTGAGCAGAGTGGCTAAGTATTGACTTATGCCCTATTTTTAAAAAAATATACTAAGGGACAGAGTCACTACCAACCACAAGGTAGTTGGGAAAGAAGACACCTTTCAGAATTAAAGCTGTCAGTGAAGACTTGATATTATTCTCACCAACACATCAACACACCTAGATCAGGAAGAGAAAGCAGTTGGTTACTGTATGGTCTCTGACGGGGATCAATTTCAAGTATCTGACTCAATGTACCCCAAAGGTCTGAGGTCTCTGATTGCAGCAAATTACAAATTAAAGGACCCCTCATACTGTTTCAGAAGTGGTCATGATAGACCAGTGTGAGTCTGACAAGAATTGTGAACAGTGAGGCTGGGGAGGATTGTGTATCCAGTGTGTCATTTTCTTGGAAATCAGTGGGCTTATTACTTCACTGAACAAGGTGAGAGAAGAACCAGATTGTCCTTTCAGATACCAGATAGAAGACAGTCAAGGAAATTATTAGGCCCTGACATCATATTTTAAATGTTAAACTCAAAGTGTGTGGTTAATGACACAGCCAGAGCAAAGCCTGGGTCTGCAAGCTAATACACAGGATTCTGAGGTTTGTTGGAATTATTACATTTTTTTCATGCTTTGTTATAATGTCTTAGAGGGATTTAATGGAGCAGAACAACACAAAGTTGTACCAAATTTGACAGTAGAAAGAACATTATACAGGGTTTTTCTTTTTTACTTTTTTCTTTTATTTTTTTTTACCAACAATGCAAAAAGGCTGTAGTTTTATAGCCTTTTTAGAACTACATTTCTACACTGGAGTTAGAACTGCGTTTCTACACTGGAGTTACAAATAAAAATGGTTTGGTTTATGTATCTACCTGCTTTGCACATTTAAGCTCAAATTTTGCCCAGTTTTCTTTTAAAAAAAATTGCAGAAGCTCAGTCCAACTGAATGAATAGAGTGTGTGTCGTATTGTTGAACTTGTGTTATGCTCTTTCTATATTTGGATGATGAACTGGACAGTCCACTGTCAGTTGTTCAAAACTTGGGATTGTTGCTTTATGATCCTACCTCAGACCTCACCATAAGTTCATCTCTGTCCTCTGTCCTTTATTCTGTGGTCTTAATTATATCAATTTGCATGACAATTACATTGAAGCAGAAGTGTGACAAACTGCAACAAAGTTCTAGGAGGGATGAATATGTTGGTAAGGCATAACTACTTCAAACCCCAAACCAAGAATGGCGTGTGTTTTTCATTGGACATTCTCTAGGAGCCACAGACAGATAGCTTCTCTGATAATCCCATGTCATATGACCTTGACTATTTTGTTAATTTTCATATTTTTTTAGGGCAGACCCTCAGGCTATTCCCGTAAAAAGGTAATCAGGGGATCACTTGACACATTATATTTGAAATTAGACAATTACTAGTTAAAGTGCCTTAAATAGTTCATTAACTATTTCAATTATAGATTTTTGTTAAAGAATAATTAAATTAAAGTGATTGAATTAGCCCCAATACTTTAAGTTCAAGCTTTTCTTCCATTTCAATTAGTCAAAATGTAGTAATTATTTGAGATGTTTTCAGAGTAGATTGGATACCATTCAATTAAATTATGCCAGGAGTATTTGAGAGGGGGGGGGGGAAACATCATGCTCAATTTAATTCCAAATCTAAAATCTTAGCACTTTAAAGAGAGATTTGTGAAAGATTATCAAGCACAATAATCCTACTTTGAATCCACTCATTGCAAAGGTTTTAGTTTGGGAGAAATTTAAATAAAACAACTGGAATTGGAACACAAAGAACTCCCTCTGGTCTGTGGATGTTTTTGTAATTGGATTTTCTTATCACAAACCAGTAATGAAAAAAATAACAAATGTTGAACAGGCTTTTTTTTTTCTAATATAATTTTTAATTGAAACTCAAACCCTTTTTCCTTTTTCTAAATGGTAATCGGCCTGCTCATGTATAGCACTTTATCATGTCCGGAGGAACACAAAGCATTTCACACTATATTCACCCACCAACAGTGCATTCACCCATTCATGCACTGATGGTGGCAAACTACTGGAGGTTGCCCACAGCTGGCCCTTTTTAAAGTCTGAAATTGATAAGCAGAAAGTTACTTAAAAAGGTTGTAAAATTCTTATTCATCTGCTTTTGACCAGAAAATATTGTTTTTCATTTTAACTTTATATTGTGTAGTTTGAAACATAAATTCAAATAACAATTGATGTATTTTTAAAATCAAGATTTTAAAATATGGGTAGAATAAGAAACAAACCTGTATCCTCTATAAAATTAAATTCTAACTGAGAGTAGCAGCTACATTTAAGTGAATATAAACTGTAGTAGCATTTCTGGGTGGGATTCTCAAGATTAGCCTGTGTGAAGAGTTGACTTTTTTCTTTTTTCTTTTTTTTTTATCTTTGGAAAGTAAATAGGTGGTAACGAGCAGACAAACTTGCCAGTTTCCCACTGCTTCAAATTCAACTGAAAACATAGAAAGCTGGTAAAGTATTTCTATTCCTGGCTTGTACACTGCATCACATGAGGGTCTGGATAATTTATCAATCTGAGGGTTGCACAATGAGGAAATCTCTGCAGTACCACGTTACAAGCATGTCCAGAGCTCAGATAGCAAAAGAAGAATAATGCAGGAGTGTCAACTAAAAATGTAACTCCAGTAGTAATGAATCACATACAAGCAGTACACAATGATAGGCGACAAAATGTGTTCATTTTTTTTTTTTTTTTTAATCCCCATGTGGCATTGTATTGCCCTGGGTCCTGCAGGGACTTGTAAAAGTTTTCCTGGAAACAAAACAAAGCAGTAGCACTTACAGGAATCCACATAATAACAGAAAGACTGCGACAACATAAAACATAAGAGCTACATTGACCTGACTGCCATTGGATATGTATCAGGAGCAAGTAAGTAATGATAAATACACAAAAAAGATGCAACCCCTTCCCAACAACTTGGTAGTTTGTATCAACAGTACCAGAAAAGCCATGATTCAACCTACAGTATTTCTGCTGCAAATGGGTCATTTCACATTCCCCTCTTACTTTGTCTATTTTATTTCTTTTGTGCTACAAAGTTGCAAAACTCAAAGTTCACCACAGACTGTTAGAAAAGTTATCTTTACCCACATGAAGCACTCTTCCTGATTTATCTGAAATACCTTGAAGACATTTCCCCTTTTTTTCTTCTTACCAAAGATGTCTACATCAAGCCTGATGTCAACCATTCAATACAATTTTCTCATGACCTCAGTCTCTTTTCTTGCCAAGAAAAGTTTCAATGCATTTCATACTCCTGGAGCAGGCAGTTATTTCTACAGCTATAAACATAATTTTAGACAAGGTCAAATTCCCTTTTGAATACACACAGATTCCTAGACACCTTGCCACAAGTAGTGGTTTAAAAAATGCAGTCGAAACCAGGAACTTACACACTAAATAAAAAGACATGTACCTTTATCTCTCTTGTTTAATTCAGTTAGCGTTACCAAAATAATTGCTCCATTATTATAAGCTATCATTGCAAAAGAAACATAAGAAAGTAAGATTGCAGGTCGCAAATGCACATAGGGAAAAATACCTTTATTTTTGATGACATGTCTTGTGGTCTAATGACACTAAATTAGAACAGTTTGTTCTTAATGAGTATTGTAACTGTGCTGCCCTCATCATATGTACTCTTTAATGGCTTGACAGTCAGTTAAATGCTTTCCTAATAACAAGACTCTGAACGCAGCTCACTCCATGTCCACGGGTTAACTGATGTTGCAAGGGTGTTGAAAATGAAGCACACAAACTACAAACAAGTCTGCCCTTACCCATTTAACTTATACATGAACAAGTAAAAACATTGATTAGAAGTCAAATAATTAACTTTGACACCAGCTTTATCTGTTTATTTATTTATTTATCTGAAGTGGTGTAGCACATGAAACAGCCTTATAAAGTAGATTGGCAATGTTAATTCACCACTAGTAAATATGTTTTTACAAAATAACATTTCCCCAAAAACAATAAACTAAAACTACAAAGAATAGCTTTATACTCTGGGAAGCATAATCTTAGTAAAGCTTAGTAAAGATTTAGGAAACTTTCATTAACTCATATTAAGAACTTAGACTTGTCAGAGGGTTTGTTGGACTCTTGATTGGCTGGAACCTGCAGTGTGACATGCTGAATAGAAGTGTACAATTAACAAGACGCTGTCAATCATTCTAGGGTTTTTTTTTTGTTGGTCGGTTTAGATGCAAACTAACTAACAACAGCTGCTTCTCCAATATGTATTAAAGATCTTAACAACTCAGTTCTAACTCATTTATGAAAACCAGAATAATGGGGAAAGGAGTGTCCAGTGTTACTAAAACCCTTACTGGCACTAAGGCTGAATTTCATCATAATTTCATCATAATCTTCACATCCCAACTCTTCGAAGATTTTCAAAATGCCATAAAACTACAGGACATACAAGCATAGAAGTGATTGCTGTGACAAAAAAGGCAAAAGCTTTACCTCTCCTTGGGTGGCAACAAGTTTTTATATCACAACACATTTACATAATGCTGCTTGCCCATTGGCAGGTTTGGTGCATCTTCAAAAAAGAGTGAACATCTGTTTTTCTCTCTACTATTTTGATGAACGAGAGCAGACAAGACCTATTGGGAGAAGGGCCTTAATATAGACATGAGCTAAAATAAGCCAAAAAAAACAGTGACAAGAACTGCAGCAGCACCACTTCAAGACAAGCTTTAGATTATGAAAACATGCAAATCATTTCTAGTTCAAAAATATAATTTCATGTAATGTTCAATATAAAGTTGAAGGTTATTTTAATTTGTATTCATATACAGAAAGAATGAGTCTCATAATCTATTTTAACAATTAACTCCGAAGGAGGTATTTGTCATTTCAATTCAGTTCAATTCAGTTTATTTAAATAGCACCTATTCACAAGATGTCATATCAAAGCACTTTACAAAAAGAATAATTTCAATCCAATCATGCATATGTTCCAGTTGAGCCTTGTTCTTAAACAGTTCATTATTTGATAACAAATTAGTTCAAATTAGTTAGAAATATAATTAATAACCCAGAAGATTGCTTCAAATCATTCACTCCTCTTGGTCAAGCATGTGGTGACAGTCGACAATCACTTCAATGTGTCGTTTAATTTACAGCAACCCTTCATGCCAAGCATGCATGTAGTGACAGTGAAGAGGAAAACTCCCATTTAACGGGAAGAAATCTCCAGCTCAGTGAAATCAAACAGGGAGAATTTAAAGAGATTCTGGATAATTATTAAATTTTAGACTTATTTCTCCATTAAAAACATTCAGCATTATTAGTGTCATATTTATTATTAATCACAATGTTTCCTAGTGAATTCTTTCAGGGAAAATGAACCTAAAAAGAATAAAACAACAATTCTCACATTAATTATACAGGGAATTAATGCAAAAATGATTTTTTTTTATATGGAATGAATGTTACAACTATGATCATAGCTGATTAAAGGTTTAATATTCATCAACAGTTTAACTTGATCTCTCTTTGGACATTAAAGTTATAATTCCTAAAGACAATTTGAGAGGACAGAGTTTAGAAGAAGAAGATGAAAACAGTTAAAGGTTTTAGAAATGCCTTGACATCCACAAATTGAATCAGAACGTCAGAATTACAACAGGCAATGATGACTCCTGTAAGTCAGACAAAGCTGTTTGCTTTCTCAGAAAGCACTTGCATTTCTGCCTAGAGGTTTCTGTCACCTAAACCTGTCTCTTTAATTTTGGGCACTTAAAATTAATGCATTAAGTTGCTGCTTCATTCCTCTGCTTGTGTGTGCTGGAGCTGCAAACTTGCCTTGAACCTTTTGGATTATGAAAAAAATAATCCTCCGACTTTATTATTTTTGATGATTGGGCTGTATGTCTCCCTTTTGTTAAATTTACAATTAAGAAAAAGACGATATAGTCAAAGGGAGATGTGTGCATTAACAACATCGGCTGAACAACATCTGTTTCCCATGTAAAGACATTCATCTGTCACCAAGCCCTTGCCTTGAAGGAAAAATGTTGCAGTTTCCCCCTGAAAGATGGCAGTGTACATGTTTTGTTCTTGATTTGAGCTCAGTCGACTGGGTCCAAGGTGATCTGTGATTACATCATGTTCTTTACGGAAAAATCAGCATTATTCCTGCTGAAGCGTCTAAAACTGAGCCACAATCATGAACGTGTCCATGCTATTTAATAATAACTAATTGTGAACTGACCTGGTTAAACATGGTGAGACAGGTGTTAGCACCGTTAGCATGGAGAAAAGTCCTCTTGACTCTGAATTCTAGACTGGGGCCTTTCTGCATGGCTTTGCATGTTCCCTTCATGTATGCATAATTTGTACTGTCTTTTTGTGATTATAGAATACTCTCCTGTAGCACTGGTATTGCATTTACATTCCTGTCAGTTATCCAAGTAAACAGCCTTTTCATCACCCACACACCTTCTCGCAGTCTGGTGAAAGCTGACAGTCTATTTCTGCTTATTCCTTCTCGAAGTACAAGGTCATGCCTTTGTCTTCTTCCCACTCAAAACAAGTCGATCTGTTCCCACACTGTGCCTCAAATTGGTCCACTATTTCCCTGTTCTCATCCTCCTGTCCATCACTGACAAACACAAAAGTGGAGTAATCTGTGTGTTTCTGCAGGTGACACAAGTCTGACTTGTACTCAAAGCTTAAGATGTAGAGTGTGACACACAACCTCTTCAGCTCATACATTGTGGTCAGCCTGTTGGTCACTACCACTGGCAGTTGTGGAGGCTTCTCATTAGATTTTATGGAGCTTTGCACAGAACATGGAAGGCTAAGTTGTTTTAATGCTCTGGAGAGAGGAAAGAATGTGATTCTCAAACAGGCTCTCTGAAGCATGAAGACAGATGATGGCATCTTCAATCTCTAACAAATTGTTAACATGTTAGAGTGGCTTTGGAAAAGTGGTTACTTCACCCCTTAGGTCCGCCAGTAAGAGTCTTACAAGGACATTCATTTTCTGGGAAGTCAAAGAATTGGGTTGATAGTTTACAGCCAGGAGGTGAGTTTCTTTTGTTACAAAGATCAGGCAAAACGTTATCCACCACTTTTCTTTCAGGCTTGACTAATACAGGCCTTAAAACGTCATGGTCCCCCCAAGATGTTTAAAACACTTGAAAATCTAAATTTACTTTTCATTAAGATAAAATTGTGTACTTTTCAGGTACACAATTTTACAAAATAGTGCCATTTTATAGGACAATCAATAACTATGTTAACTTCAGTAGTTATAAAAATTCTGTATGTATCAAACATAAAAAGAAATTTGGCTTCGTAATTTAACCCCTTAATATTGGCCTCTGTCACATCATCACCACAGTGCTTGTCATTTTGCTGTTTACAACTGTTCTTGTTGTTAGATGGAGAAGACATTTGTATGATGAGCTCAGGAGACTCACAACAAGTTCCAACAAGTGTTTTCTAATCGCTGCTGCCGCTAGTCTAGAGGAGATGAGGAAGGCGTGGGAGAGGGGTTCTATGTGAGACAGAATTTCAGCATGGGGATTTTGTGAAAACAGACTTACTTTCAGAGAGCAAAGTGTTCAGGCACCCCTGAATGGCTGCCACAGGCATATATGTTTCATATATGTTTGAGAAAAAGGATTTCTCAAACATATATGAAAGAATTAAAACAACACTCTAGGTATATTTGAGTTGAGAATAACATTATGACATGATGCAAGAGCCGAAATTGTTTTTTTTTTGTTGTTGTTGTTGTTTTTTTACCCCCCTTTAACTCCTGCCTTGGTTTTTGTTTTCGAAAATTACATAAATTACAGGTTATATTTTTTTTACCTACTTTCAGTGTGACATTACACTGCTACCAAGGAAATCTGTTCATCTATGGACTTTTACCACATCATCACCACAGGTGGCAATAAGCGTAGAGGATGTCGGAAAAGGTAGTTGAAAGGCATGAAATTATGTTCCACTTTTCATAATGCAGCATGTTGGTGGAGCACATAATAAATCCAATATTTTGTTTTTCTCTTGTAGCTGCTGACACGCTGTTTATAAAGTTAAACATCATTCGCTGTGATAAAACCGGCATGGTTCGGCTCTCCAGAGACTGACATGAATATATTTCGACTGTTGTTTGTAGCCTGGCTGCAACTGATCTGATGATGTCTTATGCTGTGTCATCGGAAGCTAAAGGCCTGATATATGCTGCCCTAAAAATAACACAGTAGAACTCTCTGGGTAAATGTTATGAAGGAAAACTGGAGGCTAACAGTTTAATGTGTATAGCACAGATCCGCTCTCTCACAGTAATACTTCTGAATAAAAAGTTTGTCTAAGCAGTTGTTGTACCAAACATTACTTCCAGAAAAATATTAAAATAGTTTCAGATTATGTAAAAATATAAATCTATATTTAATAATACATGTTCAGCCTATATTTGGAGTGTATTTTAATGCTGTTACACTGAGGACAACAAAAAAAGAGTAAACAGTTCATAAACCCAAAACGGTGTGCTGCAACCTTTGGCATCTATTCGAAGTCTTCAAAATTAAATCCTCAGCTTGAGGAAATGTAATATTTACACTAACTTAAATTTGAGCAACATTTCTGAACACACCACAAGTTCAGAAACATCGTTCAGGAGTTTGTGCTCTTGGTGTACTCTGCCAACAGCCTGTCAAACAGTGTCTGTTCCTCTCTATCTTCTCAATTTATTGAATGTCCTCTGCTTTCCCTTCGTTCGGAGCTGCTTGCCTCAGCACATCACTGCCTAACACCTTTCCTTTCTGAGCCTCCACTGGCTTTCACAGCCACTGACATATGTTGATGCTGTAATTAGCTATGGGTGGTAGAGTGGAGATACATATCATTAAGCTTCAAGGGCAGCAGAAAGTGCAGCATGATAGTTTCCTTTTTGTCTGCAGTGCAAAAAGGAAAAAACAAACAAAAAAAAAAAAAACATTTAGTCCTGATAAACTTAAACGGGTACACAAGTGAACACATACAATTGTTGGAAAATGTGGCACTTGCAACAAATGCAACCAGTGGCGGCACACGCAGCCAAGTTAACCAGAACAGGAACAACGCCAGCAGGGGTAATGATTTGGGTTGGTGTCTAAGACGCAGAACTTGGACCTCTTACAAGTCAAGAACACATAACTTTTATGATTTTCAAAATTAAGAAGTGGAAGCAAAAGTTTGAAGTCCTTGTGTATTTTTCTGTGATTCACAAAAGCATCAAAGTTGCACATTCAGACATCCACTGGGATTTCATTAAATATCCGTTAGCTCACTTCACTTCAACCACTCACCTATAATATAATCATCAGCAAGTTTCATGTATAATTTTAGATGGATATTTAACCACGAGCTTTGGCAGAATTGGGATACTTATTTTTCTGATGCTGGGCTTTGCAGCAGGGATCTGGCTGGAGCTCTTGGCAGCTTCGTCTTTTAAAACCTGTTTCTTTTTTGAGGTACAGTTGAAGAATTTGGATTCAGTCCTATGATAAGCTTGTGATTTGGTGCTTCCCATGTTCCTAAACCTCCAGATGACAGTAGCGTCTGCTTCCAGATCTTGTTGACATATCATAGCTTGTGCTTGCACAGCAATATTTGAACTGATGTTCACTGCTTAGAAATGGCTCCAAAGAACTTTCTGATGAAGTATGCCTCCTTTTTAGGTCTTCATTTCATTCCTTGGACTTCATTACTGGACTTCTCTATTATTTTTATAGATTTCGCAATGAAATGAGTTCAGTCAAACATCTTTTCCTTGCTAGCAAAATGAAAATACTAGCTCCAGACAATGGTGTAATTAATCATATAATAATTCCAGCAGCTTACCCAATCATTATCTTATTTCATATGGCCTGAATATTGAATAAGAGGGTTCCAAACACACCTGTTAGGCATCTTGTATGTTGATTTTGTGTGAAATTAAGTGAAATCATAGCCAACTTCAATTATCATAAATTGAAGTTAAGCAAAGGACATGTAAAGGACTAAATCATGACACTACTTTAGCACAGCAATCAAGATTTTTTTCTGCAGATCACAAGTTTACCAATGTGTGACGGTCTGGGATCACAGAACATACAGAGGACACCCTAGAATGAAAATCCATGTTTAATTGTTCTTTACTTTCAATCATACCTTACACTGATACTGTAAGTCACACACGCACACCCCCACACACGCAGGCACACATCCAGGCTAGAATTTATATGACATGTTTACCGGTGAAGTCCCTCAAGGCAGCGCCATATTTCTACTCTGGTCATTTCACAGGACCTGCAGAGTGAGGTTATAGTTGCTGATGGCCTTACGCTCTGGTCGCAATAGCAGTAATTGATGATGAAGGCAATTTATGGGGAAGGACAAGTATGGCAGGACAAGGTTGGAGATGTGATGAGTGGAAAGCCTCACAGACAGAAAAGAGAGGACTCTGTTTCGGACAAGAAAGAAGAGCAGAGGAGGAAGGATTTTCATGAGAGTTAATTCCCAGCAGCTTAAAACAGGGCAAAGTACACATTTTCCCCCAACTAGGTCCGCATGTAGTAAAAGGCATGATTGGAGCTTTCACTTTCCTGTGAAAAACTTTACTTTACCCTAGCCCCCCTCCCCCAAGAGTGACTTATGTGATTAACTCTCCGTGTGCCTTTGCATGTGTGCAGCTGCATATTTCATAGTAAGTTAGCAGACGATGTTTTGTCTCAGAGAAATCTCTTGGATTAGAAAAGAAGTAAGTGTCAGAGAGTTGAATAAACCACACACTAGAGCAAATGAGTTGAATGGTGTGTGCGTTTACATAGCCATTGCTGATCCAGGGGAAAAGCTTGTAACTTCATGCAGCCTGTGCAAAAATAAACTGGCTCGCTGTATGTGCAGTAAAATGGAAATGTCCCTTGGCGCTGACCGTGGTGCTGGAACCAGCTGTTCCGGAGGTACATTTATTATCGGGTTTCTTGTTTCTTTTTTGATGAAATTGCCCATGAGGTTAGTACTCTCAACTGTTTTTTTGTTGTTACTGTTATATTTATAGCCATCTGAAAGTCAGTCTACCCCCCAATAAAAATCTGGCATTATAAAGTCTGAGAAGAATCATATTTTACTAAGGCAATCTCATCTATCATTACTTTGCTTAAATTGTTTTTGTTATTACTATTAGGTCTTTGTCGTGTTTTGTTTATGGCTGATTGTGGACTCAACTGACAAATAGTAGAGGTGTGGAGATAATGAAAAAATGAGATACAAGAACTTAAAAATATCCACAGGAAGCCAAGGCAAAAAATAATTCTAGAATCTAGGAAATAATCGCACAGAGACATGAGGGATAACAGAGCCGAACGGGAAGTAACAGAAGGAACCAGCAAGGAGTGACTGAAAGAGAGGAGCTTAAATACTGGGAAACAAAGAACTGATTGGCAAACTGATCATGTGTGAGGGGAGGGAGTACAAAGGCAGACTGAGGAGCGAGAGAGGGAGGCACAGGGGACTAGAAAATAAATCTAACACTAAATAATAATAGACACAAGGAATTACTAAACACAACTAAACACTAAGAAGGACTGAACTAAAGTAAAACCAAAACACGACTAATCCAATATTCTTTGTGTAATTCAGTTTTTATTGGTACAAAGGGTGAAATAGTCGCAGAGACCAAAGCTCAGCATTTGGGTTCATTTTCTGTAACTGAGCATGTTTCAGGATGTATGAAGGCTGCTACATTAATGAGTCTCAAAGGGAAGTTCTCCCCTTATTTTTTGCAGGACAGCCTGGGTCCCGCTGGATCTTCCTGTGATCCAATCAAGAAGAACTCAATTAGAAGTTATAGAAGGACGCTTTCTCCGAACGTAAATTGGATTTCAGTTACTTTCTGCGAAATAGGGGTTCATCGTGTTAACCTAGAAAGATATTGCAGGGGGGTTTCAGTAGGATTATCAATCATAAAACAGCACGAGCCGTTCTCCTGAAGCAGGCTCTGATCACTGCATGGTCAGACTAATTAGAAACACGGAATCTTTCCCAGACGCGCTGCTGACGGAGATAAATTTATGCGCTTTGTTCCGCTTGTTAGAGAAAATAAAAGTTGTGTTCGGGTGCAGATCATGACCAATCAAGTCTCCCGCTCGCGCCAGGAAACCTGGCGTTTATCGTTCAATTGGCGCGAGCCCTCCCCTCCTTCAGATCGCGCCGTGGTTCATTCCATCCGCTCTGTATCCTCCGGAGCGAAGCGCGTTTCTGCCGTTATCCACACACTGAGCCAGGCGGTTCAATCACAGCACTGGAACACCAGCAAAGTGAATATGGATGAAGAGATCAGGACCGAGGTCGTCGGTACAGCTCCGTGTTTAACTGTTAACGGGGTGAGTTATTATTTACAGAATGATGACCCGAATTTTATTTCCCAACAAGACGTTTTCTGACTACTCTTGTCTCAAAGGTTAAGGTGTGTTTCTGGAACGCAGTGTAACAAGTGTCTTCCGAGATCATCATGGTGAAAGTGGTGACTGAATTGGAAGCCTTTTATTTTATTGTTGTTTAAAATCCGAATTATTTTTGGACATTCATACATGTGTGGCAGAAACAAAAAATACACTTTGCATTGCTTGACAAATTCGTTCTGCTGTACCAAATTGGAAAAAGTGAGGCTTCACTTTCCTCTGTTTGCATTTCTCTTTTGAGGTTTTAACACAAGTCAGAGGACGCATCTCAATACCTCCGCTTCCTTTCATCCGCAAATGTCAGCCTCAGAGAAACTCTCCTCAGAGGAAATTGTTCAACAGCTGAGCAGACAACAGTTTTCCTAATGAAGAGCTTTTTGCACAGAAAGAATGTCATTCACGCGGGTGCAGTTTTAATCACAGGACTGGCTGTGACACTGCGTTTGGACCCCAAATGTGAAAAGAAAATGAGATGTGACATTTGCTATTTAACTAATATGGCTTCTTTGCTGACAAAACTTTCTAAAAAAGTCACATTTGTATCTGCAAACTGTAGTGAGAAGAGACAGGAAAACAATGGAAGAAACAGACATAAAAGAGAGGTAATCACCGTGGAGACAACGTGGTTTTCTTTCTTTCAGAAAATTACGTTTGCATCCAGAAGAGACTGGCTGCCAACTGAAAGGGTTCTGAGCAAATTTTACAAAGGAAACATGGCCCTGCAAGTTTTTGAACTTGGTGTCTGATGAGCCCTGGAAAGGTTTAAGCTCCTCATAAATTGCTGTTTTTATACCATAATCAAATACATTCTTTAGCTTGAAACCCATTCGTGCCTCTTTCCTCCTGCTAAATGGTAGACGTGGACACCTTTGCATAGATAATGAGATTATAATCACAATCCATTTATGCCAGCTAAAGTTCCCAGGAATATTTCACCCAAGAGCCAGCTGGTTCTTTCAAAGTACTAAGCAATGTATTTGCTGCTCTTTGACTTAAATGACTGTAAAGCCATTTGGAGTCATTTTCTCCATTTCTCTCATTTCTGTATATATATATATATATATATAAAGTTGTGTGTGCGTGTGTGTGAGGAGGTGGCGGGGTGTATCGA